>CATLJY010000323.1:0-22878 GCA_949987705.1 Thereva unica | reverse complement strand
ATAACTTAATTTCGATGAATAAAGTGAATTTAAGTTATTTTCGATGTACTCGATGAATGTAACTTAATTTCGATGAATAAAGTGAATTTAAGTTATTTGCTATGTACTCGATGAATATAACTTAATTTCGATGAATAAAGTGAATTTAAGTTATTTTCGATGTACTCGATGAATATAACTTAATTTCGATGAATAAAGTGAATTTAAGTTATTTTCGATGTACTCGATGAATATAACTTAATTTCGATGAATAAAGTGAATTTAAGTTATTTTCGATGTACTCGATGAATATAACTTAATTTCGATGAATAAAGTGAATTTAAGTTATTTGCGATGTACTCGATGAATGTAACTTAATTTCGATTAATAAAGTGAATTTAAGTTATTTGCTATGTACTCGATGAATATAACTTAATTTCGATGAATAAAGTGAATTTAAGTTATTTGCTATGTACTCGATGAATATAACTTAATTTCGATGAATAAAGTGAATTTAAGTTATTTTCGATGTACTCGATGAATGTAACTTAATTTCGATGAATAAAGTGAATTTAAGTTTTTTGCTATGTACTCGATGAATATAACTTAATTTCGATGAATAAAGTGAATTTAAGTTATTTTCGATGTACTCGATGAATATAACTTAATTTCGATGAATAAAGTGAATTTAAGTTATTTTCGATGTACTCGATGAATATAACTTAATTTCGATGAATAAAGTGAATTTAAGTTATTTTCGATGTACTCGATGAATGTAACTTAATTTCGATGAATAAAGTGAATTTAAGTTATTTGCTATGTACTCGATGAATATAACTTAATTTCGATGAATAAAGTGAATTTAAGTTATTTTCGATGTACTCGATGAATGTAACTTAATTTCGATGAATAAAGTGAATTTAAGTTATTTGCTATGTACTCGATGAATATAACTTAATTTCGATGAATAAAGTGAATTTAAGTTATTTTCGATGTACTCGATGAATATAACTTAATTTCCATGAATAAAGTGAATTTAAGTTATTTTCGATGTCCTTGATGAATGTAACTTAATTTCGATGAATAAAGTGAATTTAAGTTATTTGCTATGTACTCGATGAATATAACTTAATTTCGATGAATAAAGTGAATTTAAGTTATTTTCGATGTACTCGATGAATATAACTTAATTTCGATGAATAAAGTGAATTTAAGTTATTTTCGATGTACTCGATGAATATAACTTAATTTCGATGAATAAAGTGAATTTAAGTTATTTTCGATGTACTCGATGAATGTAACTTAATTTCGATGAATAAAGTGAATTTAAGTTATTTGCTATGTACTCGATGAATATAACTTAATTTCGATGAATAAAGTGAATTTAAGTTATTTTCGATGTACTCGATGAATGTAACTTAATTTCGAGAATAAAGTGAATTTAATTTATTTGCGATGTACTCGATGAATATAACTTAATTTCGTTGAATAAAGTGAATTTAAGTTATTTTCGATGTACTCGATGAATGTAACTTAATTTCGATGAATAAAGTGAATTTAAGTTATTTGCGATGTACTCGATGAATATAACTTAATTTCGATGAATAAAGTGAATTTAAGTTATTTTCGATGTACTCGATGAATGTAACTTAATTTCGATGAATAAAGTGAATTTAAGTTATTTTCGATGTATTTGATGAATGTAACTTAATTTCGATGAATAAAGTGAATTTAAGTTATTTTCGATTTACTCGATGAATGTAACTTAATTTCGATGAATAAAGTGAATTTAAGTTATTTTCGATGTACTCGATGAATGTAACTTAATTTCGATGAATAAAGTGAATTTAAGTTATTTTCGATGTACTCGATGAATATAACTTAATTTCGATGAATAAAGTGAATTTAAGTTATTTGCTATGTACTCGATGAATATAACTTAATTTCGATGAATAAAGTGAATTTAAGTTATTTTCGATGTACTCGATGAATGTAACTTAATTTCGATGAATAAAGTGAATTTAAGTTATTTGCGATGTACTCGATGAATATAACTTAATTTCGATGAATAAAGTGAATTTACGTTATTTTCGATGTACTCGATGAATGTAACTTAATTTCGATGAATAAAGTGAATTTAAGTTATTTTCGATGTACTCGATGAATATAACTTAATTTCGATGAATAAAGTGAATTTAAGTTATTTTCGATGTACTCGATGAATGTAACTTAATTTCGATGAATAAAGTGAATTTAAGTTATTTTCGATGTACTCGATGAATGTAACTTAATTTCGATGAATAAAGTGAATTTAAGTTATTTGCTATGTACTCGATGAATATAACTTAATTTCGATGAATAAAGTGAATTTAAGTTATTTTCGATGTATTTGATGAATGTAACTTAATTTCGATGAATAAAGTGAATTTAAGTTATTTTCGATTTACTCGATGAATGTAACTTAATTTCGATGAATAAAGTGAATTTAAGTTATTTTCGATGTACTCGATGAATGTAACTTAATTTCGATGAATAAAGTGAATTTAAGTTATTTGCTATGTACTCGATGAATATAACTTAATTTCGATGAATAAAGTGAATTTAAGCTATTTTCGATGTACTCGATGAATATAACTTAATTTCGATGAATAAAGTGAATTTAAGTTATTTGCGATGTACTCGATGAATGTAACTTAATTTCGATGAATAAAGTGAATTTAAGTTATTTTCGATTTACTCGATGAATATAACTTAATTTCGATGAATAAAGTGAATTTAAGTTATTTGCTATGTACTCGATGAATATAACTTAATTTCGATGAATAAAGTGAATTTAAGTTATTTTCGATGTACTCGATGAATGTAACTTAATTTCGATGAATAAAGTGAATTTAAGTTATTTGCTATGTACTCGATGAATGTAACTTAATTTCGATGAATAAAGTGAATTTAAGTTATTTTCGATGTACTCGATGAATATAACTTAATTTCGATGAATAAAGTGAATTTAAGTTATTTTCGATGTACTCGATGAATGTGACTTAATTTCGATGAATAAAGTGAATTTAAGTTATTTGCTATGTACTCGATGAATATAACTTAATTTCGATGAATAAAGTGAATTTAAGTTATTTTCGATGTACTCGATGAATATAACTTAATTTCGATGAATAAAGTGAATTTAAGTTATTTTCGATGTACTCGATGAATGTAACTTAATTTCGATGAATAAAGTGAATTTAAGTTATTTGCTATGTACTCGATGAATATAACTTAATTTCGATGAATAAAGTGAATTTAAGTTATTTTCGATGTACTCGATGAATGTAACTTAATTTCGATGAATAAAGTGAATTTAAGTTATTTGCTATGTACTCGATGAATATAACTTAATTTCGATGAATAAAGTGAATTTAAGTTATTTTCGATGTACTCGACGAATATAACTTAATTTCGATGAATAAAGTGAATTTAAGTTATTTTCGATGTACTCGATGAATGTAACTTAATTTCGATGAATAAAGTGAATTTAAGTTATTTTCGATGTACTCGATGAATGTAACTTAATTTCGATGAATAAAGTGAATTTAAGTTATTTTCGATGTACTCGATGAATATAACTTAATTTCGATGAATAAAGTGAATTTAAGTTATTTTCGATGTACTCGATGAATATAACTTAATTTCGATGAATAAAGTGAATTTAAGTTATTTTCGATGTACTCGATGAATGTAACTTAATTTCGATGAATAAAGTGAATTTAAGTTATTTGCTATGTACTCGATGAATATAACTTAATTTCGATGAATAAAGTGAATTTAAGTTATTTTCGATGTACTCGATGAATATAACTTAATTTCGATGAATAAAGTGAATTTAAGTTATTTTCGATGTACTCGATGAATGTAACTTAATTTCGATGAATAAAGTGAATTTAAGTTATTTGCGATGTACTCGATGAATGTAACTTAATTTCGATGAATAAAGTGAATTTAAGTTATTTGCGATGTACTCGATGAATGTAACTTAATTTCGATGAATAAAGTGAATTTAAGTTATTTGCGATGTACTCGATGAATGTAACTTAATTTCGATGAATAAAGTGAATTTAAGTTATTTTCGATGTACTCGATGAATGTAACTTAATTTCGATGAATAAAGTGAATTTAAGTTATTTTCGATGTACTCGATGAATGTAACTTAATTTCGATGAATAAAGTGAATTTAAGTTATTTTCGATGTACTCGATGAATGTAACTTAATTTCGATGAATAAAGTGAATTTAAGTTATTTTCGATGTACTCGATGAATGTAACTTAATTTCGATGAATAAAGTGAATTTAAGTTATTTTCGATGTACTCGATGAATGTAACTTAATTTCGATGAATAAAGTGAATTTAAGTTATTTTCGATGTATTTGATGAATGTAACTTAATTTCGATGAATAAAGTGAATTTAAGTTATTTGCGATGTACTCGATGAATGTAACTTAATTTCGATGAATAAAGTGAATTTAAGTTATTTGCGATGTACTCGATGAATGTAACTTAATTTCGATGAATAAAGTGAATTTAAGTTATTTGCGATGTACTCGATGAATGTAACTTAATTTCGATGAATAAAGTGAATTTAAGTTATTTTCGATGTACTCGATGAATGTAACTTAATTTCGATGAATAAAGTGAATTTAAGTTATTTTCGATGTACTCGATGAATATAACTTAATTTCGATGAATAAAGTGAATTTAAGTTATTTTCGATGTACTCGATGAATGTAACTTAATTTCGATGAATAAAGTGAATTTAAGTTATTTTCGATGTATTTGATGAATATGACTTAATTTCGATGATCAAAGTGAATTTAAGTTATTTTCGATTTACTCGATGAATGTAACTTAATTTCGATGAATAAAGTGAATTTAAGTTATTTGCTATGTACTCGATGAATATAACTTAATTTCGATGAATAAAGTGAATTTAAGTTATTTTCGATGTACTCGATGAATATAACTTAATTTCGATGAATAAAGTGAATTTAAGTTATTTTCGATGTACTCGATGAATGTAACTTAATTTCGATGAATAAAGTGAATTTAAGTTATTTTCGATGTACTCGATGAATATGACTTAATTTCGATGAATAAAGTGAATTTAAGTTATTTTCGATGTATTTGATGAATATGACTTAATTTCGATGAATAAAGTGAATTTAAGTTATTTTCGATTTACTCGATGAATATAACTTAATTTCGATGAATAAAGTGAATTTAAGTTATTTTCGATGTACTCGATGAATATAACTTAATTTCGATGAATAAAGTGAATTTAAGTTATTTTCGATGTACTCGATGAATAAACTTAATTTCGATGATCAAAGTGAATTTAAGTTATTTTCGATGTACTCGATGAATATAACTTAATTTCGATGAATAAAGTGAATTTAAGTTATTTTCGATGTACTCGATGAATATAACTTAATTTCGATGAATAAAGTGAATTTAAGTTATTTGCGATGTACTCGATGAATGTAACTTAATTTCGATGAATAAAGTGAATTTAAGTTATTTTCGATGTACTCGATGAATATAACTTAATTTCGATGAATAAAGTGAATTTAAGTTATTTTCGATGTACTCGATGAATATAACTTAATTTCGATGAATAAAGTGAATTTAAGTTATTTTCGATGTACTCGATGAATATAACTTAATTTCGATGAATAAAGTGAATTTAAGTTATTTTCGATGTACTCGATGAATATAACTTAATTTCGATGAATAAAGTGAATTTAAGTTATTTTCGATGTACTCGATGAATGTAACTTAATTTCGATGAATAAAGTGAATTTAAGTTATTTTCGATGTACTCGATGAATGTAACTTAATTTCGATGAATAAAGTGAATTTAAGTTATTTTCGATGTACTCGATGAATGTAACTTAATTTCGATGAATAAAGTGAATTTAAGTTATTTGCTATGTACTCGATGAATATAACTTAATTTCGATGAATAAAGTGAATTTAAGTTATTTTCGATGTACTCGATGAATATAACTTAATTTCGATGAATAAAGTGAATTTAAGTTATTTTCGATGTACTCGATGAATGTAACTTAATTTCGATGAATAAAGTGAATTTAAGTTATTTGCTATGTACTCGATGAATATAACTTAATTTCGATGAATAAAGTGAATTTAAGTTATTTTCGATGTACTCGATGAATGTAACTTAATTTCGATGAATAAAGTGAATTTAAGTTATTTGCTATGTACTCGATGAATATAACTTAATTTCGATGAATAAAGTGAATTTAAGTTATTTTCGATGTACTCGACGAATATAACTTAATTTCGATGAATAAAGTGAATTTAAGTTATTTTCGATGTACTCGATGAATGTAACTTAATTTCGATGAATAAAGTGAATTTAAGTTATTTGCTATGTACTCGATGAATATAACTTAATTTCGATGAATAAAGTGAATTTAAGTTATTTTCGATGTACCGATGAATATAACTTAATTTCGATGAATAAAGTGAATTTAAGTTATTTTCGATGTACTCGATGAATATAACTTAATTTCGATGAATAAAGTGAATTTAAGTTATTTTCGATGTACTCGATGAATGTAACTTAATTTCGATGAATAAAGTGAATTTAAGTTATTTGCTATGTACTCGATGAATATAACTTAATTTCGATGAATAAAGTGAATTTAAGTTATTTTCGATGTACTCGATGAATGTAACTTAATTTCGATGAATAAAGTGAATTTAAGTTATTTGCTATGTACTCGATGAATATAACTTAATTTCGATGAATAAAGTGAATTTAAGTTATTTTCGATGTACTCGATGAATATAACTTAATTTCGATGAATAAAGTGAATTTAAGTTATTTTCGATGTACTCGATGAATGTAACTTAATTTCGATGAATAAAGTGAATTTAAGTTATTTGCTATGTACTCGATGAATATAACTTAATTTCGATGAATAAAGTGAATTTAAGTTATTTTCGATGTACTCGATGAATATAACTTAATTTCGATGAATAAAGTGAATTTAAGTTATTTTCGATGTACTCGATGAATATAACTTAATTTCGATGAATAAAGTGAATTTAAGTTATTTTCGATGTACTCGATGAATGTAACTTAATTTCGATGAATAAAGTGAATTTAAGTTATTTGCTATGTACTCGATGAATATCGATGAATATAACTTAATTCGATGAATAAAAGTGAATTTAAGTTATTTTCGATGTACTCGATGAATGTAACTTAATTCCGATGAATAAAGTGAATTTAAGTTATTTTCGATGTACTCGATGAATGTAACTTAATTTCGATGAATAAAGTGAATTTAGTTATTTGCTATGTACTCGATGAATATAACTTAATTTCGATGAATAAAGTGAATTTAAGATATTTTCGATGTACTCGATGAATATAACTTAATTTCGATGAATAAAGTGAATTTAAGTTATTTTCGATGTACTCGATGAATGTAACTTAATTTCGATGAATAAAGTGAATTTAAGTTATTTGCTATGTACTCGATGAATATAACTTAATTTCGATGAATAAAGTGAATTTAAGTTATTTTCGATGTACTCGATGAATATAACTTAATTTCGATGAATAAAGTGAATTTAAGTTATTTTCGATGTACTCGATGAATATAACTTAATTTCGATGAATAAAGTGAATTTAAGTTATTTCGATGTACTCGATGAATGTAACTTAATTTCGATGAATAAAGTGAATTTAAGTTATTTGCTATGTACTCGATGAATATAACTTAATTTCGATGAATAAAGTGAATTTAAGTTATTTTCGATGTACTCGATGAATGTAACTTAATTTCGATGATAAAGTGAATTTAAGTTATTTGCTATGTACTCGATGAATATAACTTAATTTCGATGAATAAAGTGAATTTAAGTTATTTTCGATGTACTCGATGAATGTAACTTAATTTCGATGAATAAAGTGAATTTAAGTTATTTGCTATGTACTCGATGAATATAACTTAATTTCGATGAATAAAGTGAATTTAAGTTATTTCGATGTACTCGATGAATATAACTTAATTTCGATGAATAAAGTGAATTAAGTTATTTTCGATGTACTCGATGAATGTAACTTAATTTCGATGATAAAGTGAATTTAAGTTATTTGCTATGTACTCGATGAATATAACTTAATTTCGATGAATAAAGTGAATTTAAGTTATTTTCGATGTACTCGATGAATATAACTTAATTTCGATGAATAAAGTGAATTTAAGTTATTTTCGATGTACTCGATGAATATAACTTAATTTCGATGAATAAAGTGAATTTAAGTTATTTCGATGTACTCGATGAATGTAACTTAATTTCGATGAATAAAGTGAATTTAAGTTATTGCTATGTACTCGATGAATATAACTTAATTTCGATGAATAAAGTGAATTTAAGTTATTTGCTATGTACTCGATGAATATAACTTAATTTCGATGAATAAAGTGAATTTAAGTTATTTTCGATGTACTCGATGATATAACTTAATTTCGATGAATAAAGTGAATTTAAGTTATTTTCGATGTACTCGATGAATGTAACTTAATTTCGATGAATAAAGTGAATTTAAGTTATTGCTATGTACTCGATGAATATAACTTAATTTCGATGAATAAAGTGAATTTAAGTTATTTTCGATGTACTCGATGAATGTAACTTAATTTCGATGAATAAAGTGAATTTAAGTTATTTTCGATGTATTTGATGAATATGACTTAATTTCGATGAATAAAGTGAATTTAAGTTATTTTCGATGTACTCGATGAATGTAACTTAATTTCGATGAATAAAGTGAATTTAAGTTATTTGCTATGTACTCGATGAATATAACTTAATTTCGATGAATAAAGTGAATTCAAGTTATTTTCGATGTATTTGATGAATGTAACTTAATTTCGATGAATAAAGTGAATTTAAGTTATTTTCGATTTACTCGATGAATGTAACTTAATTTCGATGAATAAAG
Organism: Thereva unica; assembly: GCA_949987705.1. NCBI lineage: Eukaryota > Metazoa > Arthropoda > Insecta > Diptera > Therevidae > Thereva > Thereva unica. Next base: position 13,867 of record CATLJY010000323.1, on the reverse strand, counting down.
TGAATTTAAGTTATTTGCTATGTACTCGATGAATATAACTTAATTTCGATGAATAAAGTGAATTTAAGTTATTTTCGATGTACTCGATGAATATAACTTAATTTCGATGAATAAAGTGAATTTAAGTTATTTTCGATGTACTCGATGAATATAACTTAATTTCGATGAATAAAGTGAATTTAAGTTATTTTCGATGTACTCGATGAATGTAACTTAATTTCGATGAATAAAGTGAATTTAAGTTATTTGCTATGTACTCGATGAATATAACTTAATTTCGATGAATAAAGTGAATTTAAGTTATTTGCTATGTACTCGATGAATATAACTTAATTTCGATGAATAAAGTGAATTTAAGTTATTTGCTATGTACTCGATGAATATAACTTAATTTCGATGAATAAAGTGAATTTAAGTTATTTTCGATGTACTCGATGAATGTAACTTAATTTCGATGAATAAAGTGAATTTAAGTTATTTGCTATGTACTCGATGAATGTAACTTAATTTCGATGAATAAAGTGAATTTAAGTTATTTTCGATGTACTCGATGAATATAACTTAATTTCGATGAATAAAGTGAATTTAAGTTATTTTCGATGTATTTGATGAATATGACTTAATTTCGATGAATAAAGTGAATTTAAGTTATTTTCGATGTACTCGATGAATGTAACTTAATTTCGATGAATAAAGTGAATTTAAGTTATTTTCGATGTACTCGATGAATATAACTTAATTTCGATGAATAAAGTGAATTTAAGTTATTTTCGATGTACTCGATGAATATAACTTAATTTCGATGAATAAAGTGAATTTAAGTTATTTTCGATTTACTCGATGAATGTAACTTAATTTCGATGAATAAAGTGAATTTAAGTTATTTGCTATGTACTCGATGAATATAACTTAATTTCGATGAATAAAGTGAATTTAAGTTATTTTCGATGTACTCGATGAATATAACTTAATTTCGATGAATAAAGTGAATTTAAGTTATTTTCGATGTACTCGATGAATGTAACTTAATTTCGATGAATAAAGTGAATTTAAGTTATTTTCGATGTATTTGATGAATGTAACTTAATTTCGGTGAATAAAGTGAATTTAAGTTATTTTCGATTTACTCGATGAATGTAACTTAATTTCGATGAATAAAGTGAATTTAAGTTATTTGCTATGTACTCGATGAATATAACTTAATTTCGATGAATAAAGTGAATTTAAGTTATTTGCGATGTACTCGATGAATGTAACTTAATTTCGATGAATAAAGTGAATTGTAACTTAATTTCGATGAATAAAGTGAATTTAAGTTATTTTCGATGTACTCGATGAATGTAACTTAATTTCGATGAATAAAGTGAATTTAAGTTATTTGCTATGTACTCGATGAATATAACTTAATTTCGATGAATAAAGTGAATTTAAGTTATTTTCGATGTACTCGATGAATGTAACTTAATTTCGATGATTAAAATGAATTTAAGTTATTTTCGATGTACTCGATGAATGTAACTTAATTTCGATGAATAAAGTGAATTTAAGTTATTTGCTATGTACTCGATGAATGTAACTTAATTTCGATGAATAAAGTGAATTTAAGCTATTTTCGATGTACTCGATGAATATAACTTAATTTCGATGAATAAAGTGAATTTAAGTTATTTTCGATGTATTTGATGAATATGACTTAATTTCGATGAATAAAGTGAATTTAAGTTATTTTCGATGTACTCGATGAATGTAACTTAATTTCGATGAATAAAGTGAATTTAAGTTATTTTCGATGTACTCGATGAATATAACTTAATTTCGATGAATAAAGTGAATTTAAGTTATTTTCGATGTACTCGATGAATATAACTTAATTTCGATGAATAAAGTGAATTTAAGTTATTTTCGATGTACTCGATGAATATAACTTAATTTCGATGAATAAAGTGAATTTAAGTTATTTTCGATGTACTCGATGAATATAACTTAATTTCGATGATCAAAGTGAATTTAAGTTATTTTCGATGTACTCGATGAATGTAACTTAATTTCGATGAATAAAGTGAATTTAAGTTATTTTCGATGTACTCGATGAATGTAACTTAATTTCGATGAATAAAGTGAATTTAAGTTATTTTCAATGTACTCGATGAATTCAACTTAATTTCGATGAATAAAGTGAATTTAAGTTATTTTCGATGTACTCGATGAATGTAACTTAATTTCGATGAATAAAGTGAATTTAAGTTATTTGCTATGTACTCGATGAATGTAACTTAATTTCGATGAATAAAGTGAATTTAAGTTATTTGCTATGTACTCGATGAATATAACTTAATTTCATGAATAAAGTGAATTTAAGTTATTTTCGATGTACTCGATGAATATAACTTAATTTCGATGAATAAAGTGAATTTAAGTTATTTTCGATGTACTCGATGAATGTAACTTAATTTCGATGAATAAAGTGAATTTAAGTTATTTGCTATGTACTCGATGAATATAACTTAATTTCGATGAATAAAGTGAATTTAAGTTATTTTCGATGTACTCGATGAATATAACTTAATTTCGATGAATAAAGTGAATTTAAGTTATTTTCGATGTACTCGATGAATGTAACTTAATTTCGATGAATAAAGTGAATTTAAGTTATTTTCGATGTATTTGATGAATATGACTTAATTTCGATGAATAAAGTGAATTTAAGTTATTTTCGATGTACTCGATGAATGTAACTTAATTTCGATGAATAAAGTGAATTTAAGTTATTTTCGATTTACTCGATGAATGTAACTTAATTTCGATGAATAAAGTGAATTTAAGTTATTTTCGATGTACTCGATGAATATAACTTAATTTCGATGAATAAAGTGAATTTAAGTTATTTTCGATGTACTCGATGAATGTAACTTAATTTCGATGAATAAAGTGAATTTAAGTTATTTGCTATGTACTCGATGAATGTAACTTAATTTCGATGAATAAAGTGAATTTAAGTTATTTTCGATGTATTTGATGAATGTAACTTAATTTCGATGAATAAAGTGAATTTAAGTTATTTTCGATTTACTCGATGAATATAACTTAATTTCGATGATCAAAGTGAATTTAAGTTATTTTCGATGTACTCGATGAATATGACTTAATTTCGATGAATAAAGTGAATTTAAGTTATTTTCGATGTACTCGATGAATATAACTTAATTTCGATGAATAAAGTGAATTTAAGTTATTTTCGATGTACTCGATGAATATAACTTAATTTCGATGATCAAAGTGAATTTAAGTTATTTTCGATGTACTCGATGAATGTAACTTAATTTCGATGAATAAAGTGAATTTAAGTTATTTGCGATGTACTCGATGAATATAACTTAATTTCGATGAATAAAGTGAATTTAAGTTATTTTCGATGTACTCGATGAATATAACTTAATTTCGATGAATAAAGTGAATTTAAGTTATTTTCGATGTATTTGATGAATATGACTTGAGGAGTGGGCGAACAAAACGGCACATGTCCATGGTTGGCCGTTTTCAGTGTTTTGACGGAATCGTGTTCATTACACTAAACTGCAACTAATTTCAATCTCAGACACTTCAAAAATCACTTTCATGTAATATTTTTTTGTTAGCAAAGTAACGGTTTCCCTGCAGAAAGGCATATGTCCTACGAATATTCATATTTTTTAACCATTCGTTATTGTGGATTGTCAAAAGGGCACGTATTTCATACAAAAAAGTTTTTAATCAACAATGGAAGTTCATTGCACCTCACCTGGGGCTCTAATTACATCGATTTGTATGTGCATCATAAAATGCACTAAAATTTACCTCACTTTTGCCTCCCACGGCCCCAAAACAAGCCGTACGGGGCACTATGACCCCTTAAAATTTGCGTAACAGTCCCTACTATTAGGAAAAAATACCACAAAAATCCCCCCTTGCCTCAGGGAGGCCAGAGAGCTCCCCAAAAGGCTAAAAACAAAAAAACATGTTCAGTTGGGTTCCTGCAAAAGGACACATGTCCATTCAAGGGTTTCACAAAACGGGACATGTCCCAGTTGTGTCCCCGCAAAAGGGCACATGTCCATTTTTGTTTTAATTTTTTCTCTTAAAGTATTAAACATATTTAAAAAAAATTTTTTCCGTCTGAATGAGTTCAAATAGTAGCACAACCTACCATACTCGTAAATAGTTAATGTGATCAGTTCAGAGGCAGAAACAGTTTTTTGCGATTTCTGAACAATTTGCAAAACTGGACATGTGCCGTTTTGTTCGCCCACTCCTCACTTAATTTCGATGAATAAAGTGAATTTAAGTTATTTTCGATGTATTTGATGAATATGACTTAATTTCGATGAATAAAGTGAATTTAAGTTATTTTCGATGTACTCGATGAATATAACTTAATTTCGATGAATAAAGTGAATTTAAGTTATTTTCGATGTATTTGATGAATGTAACTTAATTTCGATGAATAAAGTGAATTTAAGTTATTTTCGATGTACTCGATGAATATAACTTAATTTCGATGAATAAAGTGAATTTAAGTTATTTTCGATGTACTCGATGAATGTAACTTAATTTCGATGAATAAAGTGAATTTAAGTTATTTTCGATGTATTTGATGAATATAACTTAATTTCGATGAATAAAGTGAATTTAAGTTATTTGCTATGTACTCGATGAATATAACTTAATTTCGATGAATAAAGTGAATTTAAGTTATTTTCGATGTACTCGATGAATGTAACTTAATTTCGATGAATAAAGTGAATTTAAGTTATTTTCGATGTACTCGATGAATATAACTTAATTTCGATGAATAAAGTGAATTTAAGTTATTTTCGATGTACTCGATGAATGTAACTTAATTTCGATGAATAAAGTGAATTTAAGTTATTTGCGATGTACTCGATGAATGTAACTTAATTTCGATGAATAAAGTGAATTTAAGTTATTTGCGATGTACTCGATGAATGTAACTTAATTTCGATGAATAAAGTGAATTTAAGTTATTTGCGATGTACTCGATGAATGTAACTTAATTTCGATGAATAAAGTGAATTTAAGTTATTTTCGATGTACTCGATGAATGTAACTTAATTTCGATGAATAAAGTGAATTTAAGTTATTTTCGATGTACTCGATGAATGTAACTTAATTTCGATGAATAAAGTGAATTTAAGTTATTTTCGATGTATTTGATGAATATAACTTAATTTCGATGAATAAAGTGAATTTAAGTTATTTGCTATGTACTCGATGAATATAACTTAATTTCGATGAATAAAGTGAATTTAAGTTATTTTCGATGTACTCGATGAATGTAACTTAATTTCGATGAATAAAGTGAATTTAAGTTATTTTCGATGTACTCGATGAATATAACTTAATTTCGATGAATAAAGTGAATTTAAGTTATTTTCGATGTACTCGATGAATGTAACTTAATTTCGATGAATAAAGTGAATTTAAGTTATTTGCGATGTACTCGATGAATGTAACTTAATTTCGATGAATAAAGTGAATTTAAGTTATTTTCGATGTACTCGATGAATGTAACTTAATTTCGATGAATAAAGTGAATTTAAGTTATTTTCGATGTACTCGATGAATGTAACTTAATTTCGATGAATAAAGTGAATTTAAGTTATTTTCGATGTACTCGATGAATGTAACTTAATTTCGATGAATAAAGTGAATTTAAGTTATTTTCGATGTACTCGATGAATGTAACTTAATTTCGATGAATAAAGTGAATTTAAGTTATTTTCGATGTATTTGATGAATGTAACTTAATTTCGATGAATAAAGTGAATTTAAGTTATTTGCGATGTACTCGATGAATGTAACTTAATTTCGATGAATAAAGTGAATTTAAGTTATTTGCGATGTACTCGATGAATGTAACTTAATTTCGATGAATAAAGTGAATTTAAGTTATTTGCGATGTACTCGATGAATGTAACTTAATTTCGATGAATAAAGTGAATTTAAGTTATTTTCGATGTACTCGATGAATGTAACTTAATTTCGATGAATAAAGTGAATTTAAGTTATTTTCGATGTACTCGATGAATATAACTTAATTTCGATGAATAAAGTGAATTTAAGTTATTTTCGATGTACTCGATGAATGTAACTTAATTTCGATGAATAAAGTGAATTTAAGTTATTTTCGATGTATTTGATGAATATGACTTAATTTCGATGATCAAAGTGAATTTAAGTTATTTTCGATTTACTCGATGAATGTAACTTAATTTCGATGAATAAAGTGAATTTAAGTTATTTGCTATGTACTCGATGAATATAACTTAATTTCGATGAATAAAGTGAATTTAAGTTATTTTCGATGTACTCGATGAATATAACTTAATTTCGATGAATAAAGTGAATTTAAGTTATTTTCGATGTACTCGATGAATGTAACTTAATTTCGATGAATAAAGTGAATTTAAGTTATTTTCGATGTACTCGATGAATATGACTTAATTTCGATGAATAAAGTGAATTTAAGTTATTTTCGATGTATTTGATGAATATGAATTAATTTCGATGAATAAAGTGAATTTAAGTTATTTTCGATTTACTCGATGAATATAACTTAATTTCGATGAATAAAGTGAATTGAAGTTATTTTCGATGTACTCGATGAATATAACTTAATTTCGATGAATAAAGTGAATTTAAGTTATTTTCGATGTACTCGATGAATAAACTTAATTTCGATGATCAAAGTGAATTTAAGTTATTTTCGATGTACTCGATGAATATAACTTAATTTCGATGAATAAAGTGAATTTAAGTTATTTTCGATGTACTCGATGAATATAACTTAATTTCGATGAATAAAGTGAATTTAAGTTATTTGCGATGTACTCGATGAATGTAACTTAATTTCGATGAATAAAGTGAATTTAAGTTATTTTCGATGTACTCGATGAATATAACTTAATTTCGATGAATAAAGTGAATTTAAGTTATTTTCGATGTACTCGATGAATATAACTTAATTTCGATGAATAAAGTGAATTTAAGTTATTTTCGATGTACTCGATGAATATAACTTAATTTCGATGAATAAAGTGAATTTAAGTTATTTTCGATGTACTCGATGAATATAACTTAATTTCGATGAATAAAGTGAATTTAAGTTATTTTCGATGTACTCGATGAATGTAACTTAATTTCGATGAATAAAGTGAATTTAAGTTATTTTCGATGTACTCGATGAATGTAACTTAATTTCGATGAATAAAGTGAATTTAAGTTATTTTCGATGTACTCGATGAATGTAACTTAATTTCGATGAATAAAGTGAATTTAAGTTATTTGCTATGTACTCGATGAATATAACTTAATTTCGATGAATAAAGTGAATTTAAGTTATTTTCGATGTACTCGATGAATATAACTTAATTTCGATGAATAAAGTGAATTTAAGTTATTTTCGATGTACTCGATGAATGTAACTTAATTTCGATGAATAAAGTGAATTTAAGTTATTTGCTATGTACTCGATGAATATAACTTAATTTCGATGAATAAAGTGAATTTAAGTTATTTTCGATGTATTTGATGAATGTAACTTAATTTCGATGAATAAAGTGAATTTAAGTTATTTTCGATGTACTCGATGAATGTAACTTAATTTCGATGAATAAAGTGAATTTAAGTTATTTTCGATGTACTCGATGAATGTAACTTAATTTCGATGAATAAAGTGAATTTAAGTTATTTTCGATGTACTCGATGAATGTAACTTAATTTCGATGAATAAAGTGAATTTAAGTTATTTTCGATGTACTCGATGAATATAACTTAATTTCGATGATCAAAGTGAATTTAAGTTATTTTCGATGTACTCGATGAATGTAACTTAATTTCGATGAATAAAGTGAATTTAAGTTATTTTCGATGTATTTGATGAATGTAACTTAATTTCGATGAATAAAGTGAATTTAAGTTATTTGCGATGTACTCGATGAATGTAACTTAATTTCGATGAATAAAGTGAATTTAAGTTATTTGCTATGTACTCGATGAATATAACTTAATTTCGATGAATAAAGTGAATTTAAGTTATTTTCGATGTACTCGATGAATGTAACTTAATTTCGATGAATAAAGTGAATTTAAGTTATTTGCTATGTACTCGATGAATGTAACTTAATTTCGATGAATAAAGTGAATTTAAGTTATTTTCGATGTACTCGATGAATGTAACTTAATTTCGATGAATAAAGTGAATTTAAGTTATTTTCGATTTACTCGATGAATGTAACTTAATTTCGATGAATAAAGTGAATTTAAGTTATTTTCGATGTACTCGATGAATATAACTTAATTTCGATGAATAAAGTGAATTTAAGTTATTTTCGATGTACTCGATGAATGTAAATTAATTTCGATGAATAAAGTGAATTTAAGTTATTTGCTATGTACTCGATGAATGTAACTTAATTTCGATGAATAAAGTGAATTTAAGTTATTTTCGATGTATTTGATGAATGTAACTTAATTTCGATGAATAAAGTGAATTTAAGTTATTTTCGATTTACTCGATGAATATAACTTAATTTCGATGATCAAAGTGAATTTAAGTTATTTTCGATGTACTCGATGAATATGACTTAATTTCGATGAATAAAGTGAATTTAAGTTATTTTCGATGTACTCGATGAATATAACTTAATTTCGATGAATAAAGTGAATTTAAGTTATTTTCGATGTACTCGATGAATATAACTTAATTTCGATGATCAAAGTGAATTTAAGTTATTTTCGATGTACTCGATGAATGTAACTTAATTTCGATGAATAAAGTGAATTTAAGTTATTTGCGATGTACTCGATGAATATAACTTAATTTCGATGAATAAAGTGAATTTAAGTTATTTTCGATGTACTCGATGAATATAACTTAATTTCGATGAATAAAGTGAATTTAAGTTATTTTCGATGTATTTGATGAATATGACTTAATTTCGATGAATAAAGTGAATTTAAGTTATTTTCGATGTATTTGATGAATATGACTTAATTTCGATTAATAAAGTGAATTTAAGTTATTTTCGATGTACTCGATGAATATAACTTAATTTCGATGAATAAAGTGAATTTAAGTTATTTTCGATGTATTTGATGAATGTAACTTAATTTCGATGAATAAAGTGAATTTAAGTTATTTTCGATGTACTCGATGAATATAACTTAATTTCGATGAATAAAGTGAATTTAAGTTATTTTCGATGTACTCGATGAATGTAACTTAATTTCGATGAATAAAGTGAATTTAAGTTATTTTCGATGTATTTGATGAATATAACTTAATTTCGATGAATAAAGTGAATTTAAGTTATTTGCTATGTACTCGATGAATATAACTTAATTTCGATGAATAAAGTGAATTTAAGTTATTTTCGATGTACTCGATGAATGTAACTTAATTTCGATGAATAAAGTGAATTTAAGTTATTTTCGATGTACTCGATGAATATAACTTAATTTGGATGAATAAAGTGAATTTAAGTTATTTTCGATGTACTCGATGAATGTAACTTAATTTCGATGAATAAAGTGAATTTAAGTTATTTGCGATGTACTCGATGAATGTAACTTAATTTCGATGAATAAAGTGAATTTAAGTTATTTGCGATGTACTCGATGAATGTAACTTAATTTCGATGAATAAAGTGAATTTAAGTTATTTGCGATGTACTCGATGAATGTAACTTAATTTCGATGAATAAAGTGAATTTAAGTTATTTTCGATGTACTCGATGAATGTAACTTAATTTCGATGAATAAAGTGAATTTAAGTTATTTTCGATGTACTCGATGAATGTAACTTAATTTCGATGAATAAAGTGAATTTAAGTTATTTTCGATGTATTTGATGAATATAACTTAATTTCGATGAATAAAGTGAATTTAAGTTATTTGCTATGTACTCGATGAATATAACTTAATTTCGATGAATAAAGTGAATTTAAGTTATTTTCGATGTACTCGATGAATGTAACTTAATTTCGATGAATAAAGTGAATTTAAGTTATTTTCGATGTACTCGATGAATATAACTTAATTTCGATGAATAAAGTGAATTTAAGTTATTTTCGATGTACTCGATGAATGTAACTTAATTTCGATGAATAAAGTGAATTTAAGTTATTTGCGATGTACTCGATGAATGTAACTTAATTTCGATGAATAAAGTGAATTTAAGTTATTTGCGATGTACTCGATGAATGTAACTTAATTTCGATGAATAAAGTGAATTTAAGTTATTTGCGATGTACTCGATGAATGTAACTTAATTTCGATGAATAAAGTGAATTTAAGTTATTTTCGATGTACTCGATGAATGTAACTTAATTTCGATGAATAAAGTGAATTTAAGTTATTTTCGATGTACTCGATGAATGTAACTTAATTTCGATGAATAAAGTGAATTTAAGTTATTTTCGATGTACTCGATGAATGTAACTTAATTTCGATGAATAAAGTGAATTTAAGTTATTTTCGATGTACTCGATGAATGTAACTTAATTTCGATGAATAAAGTGAATTTAAGTTATTTTCGATGTACTCGATGAATGTAACTTAATTTCGATGAATAAAGTGAATTTAAGTTATTTTCGATGTATTTGATGAATGTAACTTAATTTCGATGAATAAAGTGAATTTAAGTTATTTGCGATGTACTCGATGAATGTAACTTAATTTCGATGAATAAAGTGAATTTAAGTTATTTGCGATGTACTCGATGAATGTAACTTAATTTCGATGAATAAAGTGAATTTAAGTTATTTGCGATGTACTCGATGAATGTAACTTAATTTCGATGAATAAAGTGAATTTAAGTTATTTTCGATGTACTCGATGAATGTAACTTAATTTCGATGAATAAAGTGAATTTAAGTTATTTTCGATGTACTCGATGAATATAACTTAATTTCGATGAATAAAGTGAATTTAAGTTATTTTCGATGTACTCGATGAATGTAACTTAATTTCGATGAATAAAGTGAATTTAAGTTATTTTCGATGTATTTGATGAATATGACTTAATTTCGATGATCAAAGTGAATTTAAGTTATTTTCGATTTACTCGATGAATGTAACTTAATTTCGATGAATAAAGTGAATTTAAGTTATTTGCTATGTACTCGATGAATATAACTTAATTTCGATGAATAAAGTGAATTTAAGTTATTTTCGATGTACTCGATGAATATAACTTAATTTCGATGAATAAAGTGAATTTAAGTTATTTTCGATGTACTCGATGAATGTAACTTAATTTCGATGAATAAAGTGAATTTAAGTTATTTTCGATGTACTCGATGAATATGACTTAATTTCGATGAATAAAGTGAATTTAAGTTATTTTCGATGTATTTGATGAATATGACTTAATTTCGATGAATAAAGTGAATTTAAGTTATTTTCGATTTACTCGATGAATATAACTTAATTTCGATGAATAAAGTGAATTTAAGTTATTTTCGATGTACTCGATGAATATAACTTAATTTCGATGAATAAAGTGAATTTAAGTTATTTTCGATGTACTCGATGAATAAACTTAATTTCGATGATCAAAGTGAATTTAAGTTATTTTCGATGTACTCGATGAATATAACTTAATTTCGATGAATAAAGTGAATTTAAGTTATTTTCGATGTACTCGATGAATATAACTTAATTTCGATGAATAAAGTGAATTTAAGTTATTTGCGATGTACTCGATGAATGTAACTTAATTTCGATGAATAAAGTGAATTTAAGTTATTTTCGATGTACTCGATGAATATAACTTAATTTCGATGAATAAAGTGAATTTAAGTTATTTTCGATGTACTCGATGAATATAACTTAATTTCGATGAATAAAGTGAATTTAAGTTATTTTCGATGTACTCGATGAATATAACTTAATTTCGATGAATAAAGTGAATTTAAGTTATTTTCGATGTACTCGATGAATATAACTTAATTTCGATGAATAAAGTGAATTTAAGTTATTTTCGATGTACTCGATGAATGTAACTTAATTTCGATGAATAAAGTGAATTTAAGTTATTTTCGATGTACTCGATGAATGTAACTTAATTTCGATGAATAAAGTGAATTTAAGTTATTTTCGATGTACTCGATGAATGTAACTTAATTTCGATGAATAAAGTGAATTTAAGTTATTTGCTATGTACTCGATGAATATAACTTAATTTCGATGAATAAAGTGAATTTAAGTTATTTTCGATGTACTCGATGAATATAACTTAATTTCGATGAATAAAGTGAATTTAAGTTATTTTCGATGTACTCGATGAATGTAACTTAATTTCGATGAATAAAGTGAATTTAAGTTATTTGCTATGTACTCGATGAATATAACTTAATTTCGATGAATAAAGTGAATTTAAGTTATTTTCGATGTATTTGATGAATGTAACTTAATTTCGATGAATAAAGTGAATTTAAGTTATTTTCGATGTACTCGATGAATGTAACTTAATTTCGATGAATAAAGTGAATTTAAGTTATTTTCGATGTACTCGATGAATGTAACTTAATTTCGATGAATAAAGTGAATTTAAGTTATTTTCGATGTACTCGATGAATGTAACTTAATTTCGATGAATAAAGTGAATTTAAGTTATTTTCGATGTACTCGATGAATATAACTTAATTTCGATGATCAAAGTGAATTTAAGTTATTTTCGATGTACTCGATGAATGTAACTTAATTTCGATGAATAAAGTGAATTTAAGTTATTTTCGATGTATTTGATGAATGTAACTTAATTTCGATGAATTTTTTTTTTTTTTTTTTTATGTGAAAGACTAGAATCTCAGGAAAAGCCCTTTATACTGTTGACAATCTATTTTCTTCGTATAGAGTGCAATGTCAAACAGCAGCTCTAGTCGGGGAGGAAGGAACCGCCACAACCTTCCCGCGATATTTTCAGTCCACCTACTCCCAACCATTACTATCGCGACTCTGACATCGGGGCATCGAGAAACAACTCGCTGGAGTGTTATGCCTCCTGAAACGAGTTGAATCTCTTCAACCAACCGATGACATGCGCTTCTGGGGGAGCGGGGAAGGGCTAAGGAAGGATATGACAGAAGGAATCAGGAATGCAAAGAGGGAAGAAGAAAGAAGGGAAGTTATGTAGGCGGGAAATTGGGAAAGGCTAGGACCGTGGCACCGCCGGGAATCGAACCCGGGACCTCTGGGGATAGTAGTCAGGTGCCTTAAAGTGAATTTAAGTTATTTGCGATGTACTCGATGAATGTAACTTAATTTCGATGAATAAAGTGAATTTAAGTTATTTGCTATGTACTCGATGAATATAACTTAATTTCGATGAATAAAGTGAATTTAAGTTATTTTCGATGTACTCGATGAATGTAACTTAATTTCGATGAATAAAGTGAATTTAAGTTATTTGCTATGTACTCGATGAATGTAACTTAATTTCGATGAATAAAGTGAATTTAAGTTATTTTCGATGTACTCGATGAATATAACTTAATTTCGATGAATAAAGTGAATTTAAGTTATTTTCGATGTATTTGATGAATATGACTTAATTTCGATGAATAAAGTGAATTTAAGTTATTTTCGATGTACTCGATGAATGTAACTTAATTTCGATGAATAAAGTGAATTTAAGTTATTTGCTATGTACTCGATGAATATAACTTAATTTCGATGAATAAAGTGAATTTAAGTTATTTTCGATGTATTTGATAAATGTAACTTAATTTCGATGAATAAAGTGAATTTAAGTTATTTTCGATTTACTCGATGAATATAACTTAATTTCGATGAATAAAGTGAATTT
>CATLJY010000322.1:0-33386 GCA_949987705.1 Thereva unica | reverse complement strand
CCTGATTCTATAATGCCTGCAGGGTGTATTTTCAGGAAAGGGATGGCCAACAGCTACAGATTCCTCACAAAAACTCACCCTAGACACAGCGAAGTTCAACTACGAATTTGATCTCCAGCACGAAGCTCATCCAAGACAAGGTGAAGTAAAACTCGGGGCTTACTCACACCTCATACCACATCCATCCCGAGGACAAAACCAATTACGTCATTGTACTCGGAGTGATATAGCTATACCACTTTTTTATAACAAACTGGAGAGACTTAGCAAGACGTAGAGATGAATGGAAACTGCAAGAGGTCCAAGTCTTATAAGATCTGTAGCGCCATTTAAGAAGAATCGTAGATGAAGGCATATCTGAAGAGTACACTTTTAAATCGCAAATATCGTAAAATATAGTAAATGGCTTATAAAACCGTTTAATTCGCCCATAATTGTAGAATTGTTAAATTCATCCTGGCTTTTCATCCCTTTGCACATTTTATCCATTTAAAATTTTTAATTTTAAATTTTATCTTAATGGAATCATCATTTTACAGCCGCATAACAGCTCAGAATTTTTTGATTGTCGCGCCCAGATTGCATATTGTTGAAATTTTGCACGCATATGTGTATATCACCACGAATAAGCTCATCCATCACATAAATTAAAGGCAAATTCGGGGGTGAATATTGAAAAGTCTCTTAATTTCGCTTAAAGCCCCAGCACTGGAAATCTTAATCCGAGCAATCTTCGGCTTGATTTATGGCATATTAAATTTTGCCAATCTCTTGCACGCCCTCCCCCGCACGCTCCCACAGCCCCGTTAACTCCTTATTAGGCATAAATCGTCGTTTATCTAAAATTACAGCACGTAACTTCCGTTCGCCTTGGATCTATGGCCCTCTTATGGCTCATATAAATCCAAGTTAGGAAGAAAATCATAAGATTTCCGGCCGCACCTCCACAGCCATGCCTGATGGTTCCACATTTGTCACGTGAATTCTGTGATAAATTAAACAATAAATTCAATATTCCCTTAAAGGGTTAATAACTGGGGGCGGAATATCTAGTAACGTTCCTAGTAACGAACATGTGTGTTGGATTGAACGAGCCCCGGCAAGGCAGGAAACAGGGCGAATTAACGCCGAAAGGCTGCCCTAAGCCCAATTTAACGGGGAATTAAATCCGCTTATCTAAGAATTGTACAAAGTGGGACCAGTGCCACATTTATCACAACCACTCGTGAGTTATTGGTGCTATCGCAATTTACTTTGCAAAGTTATTCATTTGATTTGACTGATTTATGACCGCGGCGGGGGTGGGTACACCCTGTGTGAATTATGTATTCAATTCTGCTCTTTTTTCCGGAAAATTGCAATTTAGCCAGCGGCCGTAATTTCTTGTTTTTACCTTTTGTAATCGACAGCGAAAAAACTTTATCGAGATGAAAACGATTTTTTCCCATTGGAAATAAAATTGAGATATAAATACGGCCACGATAATAAGTCGAAGTATGACTGCCAAAATCTTTCGTTACGCTTCATAAACAGTCATGGTGGGTGGTTCTTAATTCCGGGGTACAATGAACTTCATCTGGGCTATAAAGCTGGGATTTTAGTTGTAAAACCCGCATGGCAATTATTGAGTGAAGGTTTAAAATGGTCGAAGTTTTAAGGGTGTGGTCAAATGTAGGTAGGTGAGTACAGGAGGCAAGGCAGTCCAAGGAGACATGCGAATAATTTACACGGAAAGGGCACTCACATAAAACCTTGAGGAATTGATATCAAGTCTATCAGGTTTAGATAATACGGGATCATGTCTAGAGAGTAAGGCATCTGGCTACCATCCCAGAGGTCCCGGGTTCGAGTCCCGGCAGCGCCACGGTCCTTCGCCTTTTTCACTTTCCCACCTACATAACTTTCCTTCTTTCTTCTTCCCTCTTTACATCCCAGATTCCTCCTGTCATAGCTTTCCTTAGTCCTTCCCCGCTCGTCCTTCCTTAGTCCTTCCCCGTATTCGGTTGGTTGATGAGATTCAACTCGTTTCAGGAGGCATAACACCCACCGAGTTGCTGCTCAATGCCCTGATGTCAGAGTTGCGCGTCGCAGTTCCTTACTCCTCCGACTAGAGCTACTGAGCTACGACATTGCACTCTATACGAAGAAAATAGATTGTCGACATCTACAATTTTAAACTTTAAAATTTCTCCCCACATCTGCACCAGTTGTTCTACAGTGTTCTTAACTGTACCCATATGTTCTCCAAAAAGCTAATGCCCTGCCATGATCGCCATGATTCTGTAGATGTCCTTCTGCGGCATCATCAGAGCGTTACGTGATCTCTCTCTCTCTACGATTAAAATATGTATCGCCACCTGGAGAATGCTCCATCCATCCAATGGCGCTACACCCTAAATCGAGCCTTGGTCTCTTCGAGGGCTTTTCTCTAAGTTCGACGGTTCCTTACAGCAGTTTTCCAGTTCCGAATGTTGAACATTGTCTCTACGTCAGCCGTCATAGAGTTTGTTCATCTCCTCCACCTACTGGCCTATTTCCTAAAATTTCTGCCACCATAAGCCGTTTTGGAATACGGTTATCGTCCATCCTGATTACGTGGCCGGCTAGTCTTAGTCTGTTAATTTTTATAAACGTTGAGAGTTCTGGGTCGTCAAAAATTTCATACAACGTGAAGTCCGCGACCTGGTAGGACAGCGCGAGGTCATGTACAGACGCTATCGTAGAACTAGGATCCCCTGGTACCTTAATGAATACAAGAAGCTTCGCAACCTTATCAACAATAAGGTTAAATCCGCAAAACATGAGTACTATTCCCGCAAGCTGGACCCCACTTTAAACTCCAAACAACTCTGGTCTAATCTAAGTTCACTAGGCATTCACGCTTCTGCGCCTGTCCCTTTTAACTGGGATGTAAACCTTTTAAAGGTGCCTTTTATTCAACATCCTCCTGTTCATACCTCCTCCACTCTTTTCAATTTTCTCTCGATAGATACTCTTAGGTCTGATGGTTTTAGTTTCCGTTGCGTTGACTTAGTTGAAGTCCTTGAAATAGTGCTGTCCATTTCCTCTAACAGAGTTGGCTTTGATGGAATCTGTCCCCGTTTTCTCAAGTTTCGCATATTTTCAATTACTGCCTGACAACTTCCCAAGTTCCCTTGCTCTGGAAAAAAGCCATACCGAAAAATCCTCTCCCGTTGACATATCTGATTTTCGTCCTATCAGTATTCTTCCTTTCCTTGCCAAAGCCTTTCTATCCAAGTTCTGCGATATCTCGAATCTAATAACTTCCTTTCTAAATTCCAATCTGGCTTCCGTAAATCCCAATGTTTGTGAAACGGCTGTACTAAAGGTAACGACTGACCTGCGTGCTGCGTTTGACCATGTGACACTGCGATTTTAGTTCTTCTTGATTTCTCTAAGGCATTCTATTCTGTGGTTCAGTCGCTTCTGCTATCCAAACTTTGCCAACTCTACCACTTTTCGTCTTCCGCTACTCTGCTCTTCTCTTCTCTTCTCTTCTTTCTAATAGGCTCCAATGTGTTCGCAACAATAGCATTGTCTTCCTTCCTACCTGTGTCCTTGGGAGTGCCACAGGGTTCAATTCTTGGTCCTCTCCTTTTCTCATTGTATGTTAATGATCTTCCTTCTGTTATTCATGGCTGTTCCTTTCATCTGTATGCTGATGATCTCCAGCTGTATACTTCATGCCCTCCTAATCGGATTGAATCCTGTATTGCGGAACTCAACAATATTTTATCTTATATAAATGAATGGAGTTCTTCCAATTTCACTGATTTCAGTATCAGTGATTTCATTTTCTTTTCTACTATGAAGGCAACTCCAAACTCTCTTCTTCCATTCAACGAACCACTGGAGAGTATCGTGTGGGTTCTGAGATCCCTTATGCCACTGTGACTCCATTTGGTTTCCTGTAGAGCGGTGATTTTTCCAGTAGTAATAAAAGCGAATGTGAATGTGAGTAACTACACTAAAAAACAAAAAATGATTTATATTAATTTAATGATTTAAAAAAAGCCGTGATTTCCCTGCAAAGTACATCACTACTTTAAACGTTTAAAACCTACCTTAACATAAAATTATTACTGGGGAAATTAATTGTTCTTAGAATTAAGGGGAAGCACCTTAAATAAGGTTTTCTTCGGATTAGCAGTTTCGAGTTCCAGACTGCTAATCTTATCAATGCTTAAGTTAATAAAGCTGTTAATATTACTATGAGAGCTGTGCCCCGCTGTAAAACAAGCAAAGTACTCGGGAAAGTTCTTCTGCCTTCACCGGCCTTGGATCTTATAAGATGATGAAATTTGATTCATAGAAAGTTTAGTTTGCTTAGATTTAAATCGTGCTGCAGAGGGCTTGATGAAGGCAACTAATCTAATGAATTTGTGATTCTTACAAGGGTTCCAGGACTCTCAACTCCGTGTAATCTACTGACGGGTTTCCTCCATTATTCAACATTTACTATCTGTTTCCCTCACTTAGTCAGTTTGTAAGCCTTGAAACTCTGCAAATGCTTCAGGATAATTGCATCAAACGAATATTAAAAATGCCGGAATTATGAAAATTGCTTATGCAGCAATATACGAGACACCCACTAGCACAAGACCGACCTACGTTGTCCAAACAACGTTTACACCTCTTCCTTGGAATGAATAAAAAAACGTCATTATGGAAGGGAGATAATGTCTGATAAATCGATTCGTGGATAACCTTTAACAAAGCCGCCTTTTCCGGCACAAAAAAAATCAGCTCTAATCAGACATAAATTCATGAAATTAATAACTCGCAAAAGGCGGACGTAGGGCGGTCGTACAACGCCCCGCTTGCCGACTTCGATAATTCCATTGATATAATCGGAAAATTCATTTATTTGTGATTCGGGTGGAATATTTGGGCTTTTGGCAATAATTGAAAATGTTCTCAAATATTGGATTACGAGAGGCAGAGATACGGTGCACCATAGGACGCCACTACCCTCTGCTGATCCCTGTATCGCTGCGCTGCATAATAACGAGATAACAATTAGCATATAACGCACTGCACCGCCGTTGCACAGTGTACTGCATATAGAAACTGTACACATTGATTACACCCGAAATTGGGGATGTTTTTTTTTATGATTTTAAAACTTTCGGGGGTGCAATGACAGTTAAACTCAATGACTGCCCGTTGTCGTCTGATAATTTTGTAAGGGGTTGCGTGTAGAGTAAAATTTGTTAAGGGTGGAGTATTTGTATGCATGCAGTTATATGGTAATTGAATAAAATGGGTTACAAAAAATTAATTCTTTTACATAAAAATAATTTTTGCAAATTGATTTAATAATTTTTAATAGAGAACGGGCGAATCGGAAATAGAGGGAATTAGCAAGTCTAAAGTGACCAGTAAATAACATATTTAAATCATAAAGGCACAAATGGAATGCCGCTGTGTATACAGGTTCTGTTAGGGCTAAATAACCGTTAAATACTAGTGGTACCAGATATTCGACCATTTTCTGGGGTGTGTTTTCGGAATGACAACTTCTAGCACAGTTATTTAGCCCTAACAGAACCCACATATGCAGCGGCAGAGTTTTTGATGTAAAAGATCTTTGCACGCGTTGAGAGAAATTCTTCAAGGTCGGGGACGTTTTGGGACGATTCGTCTCATCCCAATTACATTCAGGGAGACGTTCGAAAGACACGCATTGAGGAAGACAGAATAAGGTGGAGATATTGAAAAAAGAGTAGCATCAAAGAAAAGTCTCTATAAATAAATAATAAAATAAAGAGTGCGCTGTTTTTGCATAAGAGAACGTAAAATAACTTAATTTTAATTAATTGCAAATTGCACAAAATATTGCTGAGACAGGATATCTTAACTAGGATTTAGAATTGAATTTCTGAGAATTCTGCATAGAGGCAGAATTTTCTATAAAAAATTTACATTTTATACACTTTATATTAGCTTCACCTAAACGTTATGATAATAAACTTACCCTTCTAGCACAGAAGTTGTACTTCTCAGCTGGGCTGAGAAACATTTACCACTGCTCAGTGGTTCAGCTAAGACATGCAGATATAAAATACTAAACAACACAAAAAAAGGAGTATTGCACGCAGGGAGTCACGCCACATTAAGAGACCTTTTAAGGACAACTTCACTAGTTAGCAAACTAAGAACACTCCTATTTTTAATACGCTTTTATTAGCTGCACTTGTAACTATGTAATAAAATCTTGGAAGTAACATTTAACCCACTACCCGGTTTCGGAGCTGAAATTTTACATAAACGTTTGGTTTGGATGACAATGCAATCTGACCGTTGAGTTGAAGTTGAGTTGAACATAAAAAAGCACTAAACGTTACAAAAAATCCCAAACAAAACACAGAAATGCTGCTGTCAACTAAATTCAACTACAGAACTAACGTCTGTATGCATAATTTTAACTCAACCCAGGTCTTAGCAGAGCTGAGTCGAGCTCAGTCGCCCCTAATGCTGTAAACATACTAAGGGCGACGGCGACGGTGCACACAAATTAAAAAGCACACACAAGAATAATCATCTTCGACATCCGAATGCTACACACGCGCACAGGAACATACGAGAATAGCAACACAATCCCATGTCACACCGCCCAGGCAACTTTGAGGGGCGACGGCTACGAAATAGAACTTGGATTGATTGAGCCGCCACGCTCGGCGACCTCGTCGTCGAGTGGTCTGCATATTGTGCTGCACCCTTCATACTCATAGAAAAGCTGTGTGTTCTATTCGTTTTTGCCAGTCGCTGTGGGAACTATTTTCGCCCTTAGTATGTTTACAGCATTACTCAACTCGACTCCCGTCTACATACATGTAGTTGGACTTGGAGTTCAACTCATTATGTATAAGTACTAAATGCAAACCGACCATTTTGCAAAAAAAATCAAGAAAGATATTCCAAGATGGCGGCCGATTTCTGCAATTGTGTTTTACTGACCCCACGACATGGGTATCAAATGAAAGATTACGGCAGGCGGAATACAGTAAGCTTCGGGGGCCTCGGTAGTCTAGGGGTAAGGCGCCTGACTGCTATCCCAGAGGTCCCGGATCGCCAACCACACGTTCGTTCGCCTTTTCCACTTTCCCACCTACCTAACTTTCCTTCTATCTCTTCTTCCCTCTTTACATTCCTGGATCCTCCTGTCATTGTCCTTCCCCGCTCCACCAAGCGCATGCTCGTTTGGTTGATGAGATTCAACTCGTTTCAGGAGGCATAACACTCCAGCGAGTTGTTCTCGATGCCCCGATGTCAGAGTCGCGAAATGGTTGTGAGTAGGTGAAATAAAAATCGCGGCTAGGTTGTGACAGTTCCTTCCTTCTCTTCTCTCTCTTCTCTCTATCTTTCGGCTAGAGCTGCTGTTCAACATCGTGTACGAAAAAATAGATTGTCGACAGTACAAAGGGACTTTCCTAAGCCTCTAGTCTGTCCATAAAACAAAAAAGCTGTGTGATGTAATTTTAAATCTAATATGGCCGCCTCCACGAAGTGGCGGAAGGCATAAACTAAAACGTAGAAAATAAATATAAATAGTTTAAAAAAATTAAAAAATATGTTTTTGTTTTAAAATGAACCGAAAGGTGAAAAATAATTTTGATTTTAAAGTTGCTATTACTGCAGACACTTACTTAAATGTGTAAACACAGGCAGTTTGACAGCCAGTGACAAAGCTGTGTGTGAAGAGAGCTCCAGTAAATAAGTAGCAAGAAATCCATGGTTTGCTGAGATAAGTCTCTTGCAGATAAGGGCGATAGCAGAATAAATAATAGATTCGAAGAGTTTTGGTATAGACCAGCGTTTCTCAACCTTGTTTGGCTCGCGGACCAGTAGATTTGTTAAAAAAAATTGCGGACCAGTGATATTTTCTTAACAAGAAATTTTTACTAAGTATTTATAAAGAACTACTACGTAAGTTAGTTATAACATTTTTATTATCATTTGCCTACAGTAATATTTAAATGTAAAGATATATAATTAAACATACATATAATAATAAGTAAGTATATAAACCTTTAACCAGGGCCGTCTTTTATTACTTGAAGGCCCTGGGCCTACTTAGAGTGGAGGCCCACTTAAGGAAACGTAAAATCTTGAAATTTTTTTAAAACTACTCTAACATTGATCATTATGATTTTTCTTTAAAATAATAGTACAGACGCTGTAGTAAAAATTTTACTAAAACCTGACATTAAAACCAATAGAAATGATTTTTGGCACACGAGCAATTTTTGAAGAGTACTTTAAGAAAAAAAAATTGTTCCGCACGCGGAAAGTGGTAAAATTGGAAAATTGATATTCTACCAATAACGTGGAAGTGGTTGATAATTTCGATATAATGTGTAGGAACAACTTGTAAAGCGTCAAAAACTTCACCAAAAACGTCCTTACATGTTTTTTTCGAAAATTGCTTCGTTTGGGAGATAATGAGTTATAATTGATATATCCAGATTTCCGCGCGAATAGCTCGGAATATCTTAAAATTTACATTGACGCTCGACTAAAATCTTTATAACTCCCTTGTTTTTGGTCGAAAATTCATAAACTAAACGGCCAAAGATTCAGTAGGTCACATTTGAACAAATCAAATATAACATTCACTCCCAATTTATCTTGGCCTAATAGAATCGAGTTTTTCCGTAAAAACCAACAGTTAGAGAAAAACTCGATTCAATTAGGATCGATTTTCTACGAAGAGGCCCCCTTTTGCAGGAGGCCCTGGGCCCGGGACCCGTGTGCCCTGCCTTAAAGACGGTCATGCCTTTAACAAAAATGACAGAAAATTATAAAAAAATCGCAAACTCATGGATGTAGGAACACAACAAAAATATCATTCTTACGATTACCAAAAAATTAAATCAATGAGAACAAACTCTTAAGAAAAATTAGAACAAAAAATCAGAAATTATAAAAATAATCAAAAACTCATTGCATATGAACATATTGTTAATGAGAAGATTGCTGCTGCTCTTCTTCAATCAACTTGTCAATTGTTGGTTCCAAATTAGACAAGCTAAGTCGGAGCGGTGAAATAACCAAAAGCCGATTTCTAAATTTATTTTTTATTACCGTCATAGATGAAAATCCCGATTCACATAAATATGTAGTTGCGAAGGGGACTAACATTTTCATTGCTTTCTCGTATAGAGATGGATATTCATTTTTCAATTTGATCCAAAATTTATCTATGGACATTGTTGAAAATCTAGCTTTTAACATAATATCTGCACTAATGCACACAACAAATTACGTCGGGCTTTTCGCCGTGGCCGAGGAAAAAAGGTTGCGCCGTCGCCCTTAAGCCTCAATTATACTGGACGCAGCGCAACGCAAATGAATGGAGAGTCAACGGAATGGAGTTTTGCTGGTTATACTGACGGAATCGAACGTACGCAAATGTCACTTTTTTCGGCAATGTTTTGCCAAATCTGCTTATAATTTTTATATCTGTGGAATTTTTTATTATGTAGAATTTCATTATCTTCCACTTCGGTTATTAACTTTTCCAAAATCTCTGATGACATTTTGGGCTAAATAATAAATGTCAAAATCAGCTGTTTTTAATGCTCCTTTTGACACTTCAATCCGTCGGGTCCTTCAAGTTCCAAAGTTTTGAAACTAGTTTGGCTTTAGCATATTTATAGCATAAGTAAATTTTTTTCGTGGATAGGGGAAATGTCCGCGGACCAGTAAAATATCTCCGCGGACCACTAATGGTCCGCCGGACCAGCGGTTGAGAATAGCTGGTATAGACGATATCGACTTCGCAGTGGTCTATAATTAGATATTTCGTTCTTACAGCATTTTTTATGGACAAGACCAAAGTAGCAGGTTTTATGGACAGAGTTCCTCCATAAAGTTGGGAAGCGCTCTATCTTTAGGGATTTTTAAAATAAACATAGCAGAGGCGACAGAAGAGCCCCTACACAGGAGTTTAGAACAGCAGGAGGGACTCCATCAGGGCCGGACGAAAAATCCTGTGGAAGCTCATGGATATGTTTCGAGATATCTTCCCTGGTTATAGACAGAGATAAGTTTTGAGCCGTTTGGATTGCATTGATATGGCGAAAATTTTCTTCAGATGGTTGGATGAATTATAATCAAGAGACTTCTCGTATTGCATGGTGTAAGGGTAATTATAAACTCTTTCTTAGAGCTGATAAATTGAAAGAATGCTCTGGGATCACCATACAGTTTACCTTCCATGTTCCTGAGATACTCCTTATACAGGGCTTCGGAGAGGGCATAAAATTAATCATAGCAATTGAAAAATGCATAGAAACTCGCAGTGTCATTCCTCTTCAGGTAGGTTTTACAGAGTTCATTCTTCGGGTTTTTGGTACGTCTCAACTCATTGTTGTACCACAGTGGGGATGATCTGGATGACTTTAACGGCTCAATACGTACACAGGATGCGAAGGTTTCATACAGAACGGAGTAAAATCCTGCTACATCAACATCTAACTCATTAGATGAGAGCAACAAATTGAAAACAACCGACGTGAGCTTGGATGAGATTTGGCTTTTTTTAAAGTTAAAGGTAAAGGTTGGCTCCTCCGGGATCAACTTATTGTTAAAAGCAGAACAATAGCTCAGTAGGAGAAGAGGGTGATAATTATCGACAGGCGACAAAACAATTGAGCATGTTTTCTTTTTTTTTGTGGCAAGATGAAGCATAGGAGTCACCCTTTGTACTACTAGTCCGTCATGTCTGAGTCCGAAAAGAATACAAGATCTAACCGCCTTCCTAAAATATTATTTACACCGGTCATTTGGCACAAACCACAACAAAATTAGGAGTTCAGAAAGCTGGATTGGTTTTTTTTAAAGTTAAAGGTAAAGGTTGGCTCCTCCGGGATCAACTTATTGTTAAAAGCAGAACAATAGCTCAGTAGGAGAGGAGGGTGATAATTATCGACAGGCGACAAAACAATTGAGCATGTTGTCTTTTTTTTTTGTGGCAAGATGAAGCATAGGAGTCACCCTTTGTACTACTAGTCCGTCATGTCTGAGTCCGAAAAGAATACAAGATCTAACCGCCTTCCTAAAATATTATTTACACCGGTCATTTGGCACAAACCACAACAAAATTAGGAGTTCAGAAAGCTGGATTTTCTATAATTAAAGTTGTTTTCAGGAAGGTAGATATCGTCATCGCAAGATACCCATTTAACATTGGATAAGTTAAAATCGCCTACAAGTAGGGGTTCGTCATTGGAATCCATCATAACTTGAATATGATTTGTGCAAGAGATTGGTATATCATAGAGGTTTTTACCTCTATCGTCAAGAGTGCTGAACATATCTGGTGGGATGTAATAGCAAATTAAATGTAGATTGTTATGGACAACTGATACTTTAAGAGCGAGGATCACAATGCCCAAAGAGCTAGAAAAATTAGGAAGCGATATTAATCAACAGTTAAGGTTACCCCAGGCAAACAGTACACCATCTCCACGAGCCTCCGAGTCAATATATCTATCCCTCCGAAAAACTTGGAAGGAGGTATCGAAAGTAAAGTACTTGTCAGACTTGACCAAAAAGAACAAACTTTTCGGTAACTACTGAAAATTCCGGCATGAACCGCATTTTCTTGAAACTGTAGAACGTAGAAAATAATTCCGTGTCAAAAAAGTGCTGAAAGTCAAAAAAAAAAATCGTGATGTTTGTAAAGGTTGGCGTAATTTTTGCAGAGTGTCGGATTTTGACAAGTGATGTGTTGTTGCTGTGCAGAATACAAAAAAGATCGCTTCGTTTAGAAAGGGAAACAAAAACTTATCAATATAAGGTCGTTCTGACACTTAGCTTAAAAGGCCTGACCGATGTATTATGAAATTTTTTAGAGCATTTTTTCGTTAACATTATTCTTTCGGAACCTTAAAGAATAGTTTTTGCTTCGCGCGGTATCGTGCAGGTACAAAAATCACGAAAGTCGTTTAAACAAAAAAAGAACGGCTCGACCGAATTTAAAAAAAAAAAAAAAACTTTTAAGATCATATTTTCGTTAATACGCTTCGAACGACACCTTAAGGAAGTCGATATCACACACATACTTCTCAAGTTTTTGCTAAAAATGCTATTGGAACCTTGAAAAATGAAAATACGTTGAAAATTTCGATTTCGATTTTCAGACAGATTACAAGAACTTCCCTATAAAATGGATAGTTAAAAAAAAACTAGTTGGGATGTGGGTTTGACCCCTTCGATCCACACGATTAACTTCCCAGTATGATGAACGAAGATGGAATAAACTGACTTCTTACAAAATAGTTATACGTTTAGCACTAGTGGAAAATTGGCTAGTATCAGAACTGATGACAAAGCAATCCCGAGAGAAGCTAGTTCAAATAACTATGATAGTAGTATATCCAAAGATTTTTCTAGAGAATTTGTTTTTCCTGAACGTTAGCAAACAAACATTTCCTCCGTGTTTCGTTCGCTGCACTAAAGCGGGTGTTCAAATTCGTATTGAGCGTGCTGAAGCGCACGAACTGAGAAGCGAATGACTTCATTTGGAAATTCCGAAGCTTTCCGGAGATATTAGCAAAACTGTAACTGTTAAGTACTTGTCAGACTTGACCAAAAAGAACAAATTTCGCGGTAACTACTGGAAATCCCGGGATAATCCGCAATTTCCTGAAACTGTATCACGGGTAGAAAACAATTCCCCGTCAAAAAGTGCTAATCCAAGGTTTGAAAAATTCGCGCTGTTTGTAAAGCGTAACGAAATTTTGGCACGATTTTGAAAGGTTGTCGGATTTTGACAAGTGATATTTTGTTCGAAGGCTATCGTTGTTCAGAACCCAAAAAAATCACTTCGTTTAGAACGGGTCTCATTCCATCGAGTTTATTAGATATTAGCAAAACTTGTCAATGTAAGGTCTTTCTGACAATTAGCCGAAGTTTTTCTATTTAAACAAAAAAGGTCCGACCGAATATTATGAAATTTTTTTCAGAGCATTTCTTCGTTAATATTCTTTTTTCTTTCTCAATGAAGTCGATATAGTTTTTATTTCGCGCGCTATAGATCAGGTACAAAAATCATAAACGTCGTATAAGCAAAAAAAAAACGGTTCGACCCAATTTTATGAAAATCTTTTCATATCATATTTTGGTTAATACTCTTCGAACGGCACGTCAACTAAGTCGATATCTTTTATAGTTCGCGCGATATCGTGCAGGTACAAAAATCACTTATGTCATTTAAACCAAAAAACCGCTCGACCGAATATTATAAAAATCTTTTCAGATTATATTGTCCCTAATACGCTTTGAACGGCACCTCAAGTAAGTCAATATCTTTCGTGGTTCGGGCGATATCGTGCAGGTACAAAAATCACTTACGCCGCTTAAACAAAAAAACGGCTCGACCGAATTTTATGAAAATCTTTTCAGATCATATTTCGGTTAATACGCTTCGAACGACACCTCAACGAAGTCAATATCAGTTTTGGTTCGCGCGATATCGTGCAGGAAAAAATGACCACATCCGTACGCACACACACACACACGCATACTTCCTCCCAATTTTTTGCTTAAAATGCTCCTGGGACCTTGAAAGATGAAAATACGTCGAAATTTTCGATTTTAGGACCGATTCCAATAACTTCCTATACTGGGAAGTTAACAAATCGCTCAGGTGATCGGATATACCCTGCCCTACAATTTTATCACACTACCACAATATTGAAACTAGTTGCGCAAAAGAGCAAATTTTCCAGATAAAGGATATATCAGGTCGCAGCTGGCGTCCTTGACACTACACTATTTTATATTATTTAGATTACCCAAATATATTATTTTTAATGCGTTAATTTCTATTAATTAAATTTTATCATTATTAGTCTTTATATTAACATTCTTCACTTTGCATATTAAATAACGTCACAGAAAAATATAAAACTCATAAAGAACGGTCTCAAGAAAAAAGATGAAAGTGTCAAGTTACCCTTGTTTTAATTACATTGCACAAAGTTAATTAGAGTGCATTTGGTGAAAATGAGTTTTCCCCTGTTTCGTTTGTCTATTCAGCGAAGTGTCTTCAGAAAATAAAACAAAACTTTTTTTCTAAAAACAGCCACATCAAAGTGGATAAAGTACAAACATTGCTTTTTAAAAGACGCTCTCCCACAAGTAGACTAGCAGCGACAAAGTTTTGCTAGAGCTGACACAGAAATGTTTCAAGGATATTTATTATTCCTTTACATGCTTCTGATTAACACCTGAAAAATAGTGGAAAACGAGCAGAATCCTTGAAAAATATTCCAAAAATAGAATATTGGAAACAAATGTGTTTGCCACAGAAAAGTTTTATAGGATTAAAACTCTGATCACGAGACGTGAAATAGTTCAATTAAAAATTTCTTTATCCAAAAAAAAAAGTGAATTTTTCTAACAGAACAGAAAATTGTCCTTTTTAAAGGAGACATTTATTTTTATTTTTTCTAACACCTACAAAATGTTTTTAAATCATAGCACCTGGAATCAATGGGTTCAAAATATTCTCAGAAAAAAAAACTAAGTATAAAAAACGGCTTTCGTACATGCATGGCATAAACGACCATACGTGTTTGTAGAGAGATTTTTCATAGGAATTTATTGATTCGAAAAGTAAATTCACAGGTGGGTCCTGCAATGTACAGGTAGAAAATTCATAGTTCTGAAGGAGAATCAGTGCATTTCGCCAAAAAGAAAAACTCCTAGTGCTGGTGCTACAAATTTTTTTTTTTGGCTTTTATGAAGGGAAGTCAAGTCAATATATGGCAAAGGTGTAAGGAAAATGTAACAGCACGGAGAAGTATGACGTTAGCTATTATACAACATTCAAATACAAGGAAAATCCATTACGTAAATGTAGGAGCTTGAGAATGTCTTTGTTGTGTTTTTTGTATTCTGTTTTTCTATTACTATTCCAGGTGAATTCCAGGTTATTTCGTAGAAATAAATGATGGAAAGTGTATAAATAACTTTGCATAACTTTGATATTAAACTAAAGTTTGTGCTTTTCTTACTCATAGGAGGATTACCGAATAGTATAGAAAAGTGTGCACATATCATAACCATTCTAGCCACTCGTCACAATCTCTAAGTGGTGGCCTTTGGTAACTCATGAGATAGGATAATATTTTCGGTGTAGAAATTAAGTCGATGGCTGCTATAGCGCAGCTGTCTGGTCCAAATAGTACCGAATCTACCTAATGAGCTCTTAGCAACTCATACATATCTTAGATTTCTATACTATACCGAACAGGCTCAGCAGTCTGCCTCATTCATAATATTTAGCTTAGAAGGACGATCTCGTTCGTTGAGTCTGCTGGTGAGATCTTCTGCCCTTGCGACTCTCATTCACTGATGTTAAAAATTATGGGTGGAGTGCCAGGTAACCAAGCAATTTCTTACCTCAGATACTTTGTGTAGCCCTTTGGATACAGCTCAAGAAGAAACTGCTTCTATCATATCAGTGTTCGGCGTATTTCATCAGAGTGCGATAGTCTCAGGCCAGTGCTGCCAATCGCGGAGCGCTTTGTCGTATCCATTACAAAACAACAAACCAAACCGCGCAAACCAAAACCTCTATGGACTTCTTTAAGGTGCCGAAAGAAGAACGAAAAAATGCTCTGATAAAATTTCATAACATTCAGTCTGGCCTTTTTATTTGAAAAAACTTGTCAGAAAGACCTTAAATTGATAAGTTTTGCTAATATCTAATAAACTCGATGGATTCTAAAGGAAGGGATTTTCACAGCGAAAACTTTCGAACAAAACATCACTTGTTAATATCCGACACTCTTTAAAAATCGTACAAAAATTATGTACGTTACCCTTTACAACCATAGCGAATTTTACAAGCCTTGGATCGGCACTTTTTTGACGGGGAATTATTTTCTATGTCCTACAGTTTCAGGAAATTGCGGCTCATCCCGGAACTTCACATTGATTATGTTTACTAATATTGAACTTTGAAATTTCCAAGTGAATTCATTCGCTTCCCAGGTTATAAGCGGCGGTTCAACACGCCCAATACGATTTCAAAGCATACGAAAGGAAATGTTTAGGGTTACTTTGACACCAGTTCTGATACTAGTCAATTTCCCACTAGTGCTAAACGTATAACTATTTTGAAAGAAGTCAGTTTATTCTGTTTAAGTTCATCATACTGGGAAGTTGATTGTCTTGATCAAAGGGGTCAAACCCACATCGCAACTATTTTTTTAGGAGTTGGAGCTAAACATTTTCTACAAGGCACTTGCAAAAGCTAGCGTTACATAGTCTAACAAAGCCCGTCCGAGTTTTCCTCGGCAATCACTTGTTAGAGAAAGGGAAAAACAAACCAGTTTTACTGGTGGATTACTAGAGAAAATTTCTACTTGGGGAAGGTAATATAATCATATCTTAGTAAATAGTGATATCTTAGTTCTTGATTCTAAAAATTTTACTACCGCCACAAAAATCGATTCGGATAATCGGCGTTCGGATAATCGGTGTTTTACTGTAATATACATACATAGATACCATACCAATCTTTGTAATATTTTTTCATGTATGGTTTTTTACTGCCTACCTGGCCAAATAAAGAAAGAATACTTGAAACAAAATAAAAATAAAATCGTCTTTGTTATTTCACTCATATTTTATACATATTTATATATTAAACACACCTGCATACTCCAGAATCCATGTCACCCAAGTTTCTTTCTTGACCCTGCACCCCATTTTAAAGCTCGCGGGGTTATCATCGAACGTAGGATTAACGCGAGTTGAACTTCAGTGGAAAGGTACAGAAGAGTTTTCGTTATATAATATATTTAGTGTAATATTTTTGTTCGCCATATTCATCATCAGGAGCTCCACAGCCTATTGTTGGCCTTGGCTTCCTCCAGCATTCGCCTCTATGATTCTCGATCCCCGGCCCGACTTTTCCAGTTTCTTATATTCAACTGCCTCTAGTCATCCTCGACCTTATCTATGTATCTTTTCTTAGGCCGACCTGGTCTCCGTTTTCCTGGCGGTACTTTCCCCAGCCCTATTTTTGTCGGGTTCCGATCGCCACCTCGTTGGACATGACATCGTATTGTGCTTGTTATGATCACTTTAACAACGTTTGGAATCTTACTGATTTTATACAACTCTGAGTTGTATCTTCTCCTCCAAACGCCATCAACCTGTATCCCTTTGTAGATCGTAAGAAAGATTTTCCTTTGGAATCTTCCTACCACTACTTCGTCTGCGTTTTTCAATGTCCACACTTCCGAACCATAGAATAGGACAGGCCTTATTAGTGTTGTGTAAAGTGCCAAATTTTGTCTTCGTTGAAATATTTCTGGACATCAAGTGCTTGCGTAGACCAAAGTAGCATTTATTAGCCGTAGCACTCATCATCTGATTTCGGCCGATGTATCATTTCCGTTTGTTATAATCGTGCTTAGATATACAACTCAGCCACTGCTTTTATATTTCAGGTCGATCGTTATATTTTGTCTGCTACTTCTGGTGTTTTGTGTGCACATATACTTTGTCTTGTGCTGTTTTTTTTTTCCAACCCGATTTTGTGCGGCTTACTCAAATGAAACAAAGTTCTCCTTCATGCTCTCAAATTATCTTTAAAGGATAGCAATATTGTCGGCAAAGGCTAATATTTGCACTGCCCTATCAAAGATACACCCTGATGTGTTAATCGATGCATCTCATACTGCTTTTTCTAGGGCCACGTAGAATAACAACCAGGAGAGTGCGTCACCTTGCCTTAATCCTCTATTTGTTCTGAGGGGTGGGGATAATTAACCATCAATTCTAACTCTACACCTTGCATAGTTCATCGAGATTTTCGACAGTTCTACAAGGTGCTTTGGTAGTCCGAGCTTCTCCATAGCATCAAATAAATCATTACGATTCACACTATCGCACAGTGGGGCCGATCGCCTATAATCTGGCCAAAAATCGAAAAATCAAGTAAGTGATCTGGAATTTCCTCCTCGGGGGTTTTTTGGGTCGCTGATTACGAATTTAATGTCACATCGACAAAAAGTTACCCCCTTCATCCCCTAATCACCACCCCCTTGCATAAAATATCCCTTATTTCATAACGCAATCAAGTTTCATGTTGTTTTCAAGGTTTTTTGGGTCGCTGATTACGAATTTAATGTCACATTGACAAAAAGTTACCCCCTTCATCCCCTAACCACCACCCCCTTGCATAAAATATCCCTTATTTCATAACGCAATCAAGTTTCATGTTGTTTTCAAGGTTTTTTGGGTCGCTGATTCCGAATTTAATGTCACATCGACAGAAAGTTACCCCTTTCATCCCCTAGTCCCCACCCCCTTGCACTTATTTCATAACGCAATTAAGTTTAATGTTGTTTTCAAGGTTTTTGGAGTTGCTGGTTACGAATTTCAAAACATACTTTAAAAATTTAGGAGCAGCTAGGAGCAGCTAATTTTTTTTTATTACAAAGGTGGTCACTCACACTACAATCTCCAATAGGTTTGATAACAGAATTCTACGGAATTATTCAACTTTTTTATAGTTAATCTACATTTTTTTTTAAATTAGCATTGTTTAAAACTTTAATTTTTATAATTTTTTTAATAATTATTAGTCAATCGATCAATGTTTTCTTAATGCACTATTTTATTCCACTTACCTCCAGGAGTCTGGTCCATTTTGATTCACTGGAATGAGTCTTATTTTCGAATTTATATGCTTACTTTTGCATTAATACAATTTTGTGAGTAAATGTACCAGATTACTGTTGTGCAAGAAAAGGTATCTTGCAACTGAAATTTCAGATCTGGTAAAGGTTGGTTGAAGCATGTCTATGTATTTTCTGATGGTTAAGGTATTACTGCAGCCAACTCAACAAAAAAAAACCAAACTAGAAAAAATTTTTTTTTGACTTTTGGCCAGCTTTTTGGCGATCGGCCCCACTGTGTATCGTAAGCATATTTGTAGTCGATGAATAACATGTGGATCTTCTTCTTCTTCTTTACGCTCCTTTAAACCCTCGTGGGACATAGGATGGAAACAGTTGCCCTCCAGCGGACTCTGTTTTGCGCGACAGCTCTCAGCTCCAACCAGGATCTCCCAGTTGTTGCGGCTTCTGCTAGTAGAGTTCTCCTCCACGTTGTTCTAGGTCTTGCTACTCGACGGGATCCTTGCGGATACCAGTTTGGCTAGATTTTCGTTTTCGCGTTGCAAGATGTGGCCAAGCCAATTCCATTTCCTTCGCCTGATTTGGTCGTCTATCCAACCATGTGGATGTTTATGTTAAATTCATCAGCTTTTTCTAGGGTTTCTTTGCGTACAAATAGCTGGTCTCTTGTGGATCTTCCCAGACCAAAACCGCATTGATACCCTCCTAATATTCTTTCCACGTATGATTATAGTCCGTTATAGAGTATACGCGAAAAAACTTTGTTTGTTGTATTCAATAGCGTTATTCCTCTATAGTTGCTGCAACATAGAGGGTTTCCTTTGTGTGTAAGGGACACACTATGCCCTCGCTCCACTCATCAGGCATTTCTTTCCGTCTCCAGATTTCCTTTATTCATGCAGTTTTTGGATATTTTCCTCTCCGCCTTGCTTAATGAGTTCTGGAGGTATGCCATGTATGTAGGTATGTCAGACCCTGATGCCTTATTATTTTTTAATGTTCGCAATGCTTGATGTATTTCTTTCATGGTAGGGGTTGCTGTGCTATCATCTTCATCGTCCTCATTCATATTCTGTACTGTAACGAACAACGTTCGTTACTAAGAACCCTCTCTCCGAAAGTTAGAAAAATACTAAAGTAACCTTTTTCAACTCTAGAATGCCTCTCCTAACAAAGCTTTAGGAAATAAATATTTACTCAGCAGGCTGGGTGATTCTCCTTTGAAAGTTCACTTCGAAGCGTTAAAGCTTCCTACACCAACGAGCTTTCTGGCTATAAAATTAACGGATTCCCCAAGCGAAAAATGCAGTCTTTAATCAGGCTCGTTCCGGAGAGGTCACCTTCTCCGGTTCTATAACGTGTCGTTGTGTACGATCCGGCACGGTTACACAATACACATTACACACAATACACATTACCAGGGGAATGTTGCCGAGTCCTTGTCGTGGTGTACGATCCGACAATGTGCCGAAGTAGCGATTCCTATACCGTGTCATGGTGTACCATCCGGTGACAGTTAGACCACAGACAAAAAAAACAAATATTAGCACATACCGACCGCTTACCGACCGAATACCTGAGGAGTGTTTCCTGGACCAGTGTCATGGTGTACGATCCGACGTTGTTCCTGGAAGCATTTCCTATACCAGTGTCGCGGTACGATCGACTCGACCCACCCACACAAACACACACACACACACACACACACACACACACACACACCACATATCCTGCTAGACCGCACCAGTGATACCACTGACCCCAGCTTATGCACATGAAGAATAGAGTATCTAATGAGTAGATAGCTGAGATAGCTGCTTAGCAATAATTAGTAAAAAGCATGTATCTAGGGAGAACCCGTAGTTAGTTACTTAGATATAACGATAAGAACATGTATCCCGTATTTATTTAGATTTAAGAGACCAAAATTGTTAGTGTATAAGAAATACACTCGTCACAACAATTAGCGGCTCACCTAAAATTTTCGAAAAATTTGGCATTCTTCAATTGCCCATAACTTGGGCAAATTCCACTCCAAGAAATCAAAACAAATACCAAATTAAAGATTGGATCCTCTACTTTTTTTATGTCTGATTAAAAAAATGTTTGTTTTCGATGCAGATGTCGATCAAAAAAAGTACTAAAATTCGTAAGTTTTTTTTTCTTATTTAACAGGCGCAAACTTTTTTTTGCGCTATGAAACATGCTAATCTGAGTTCAAAAACATAAAATTCAAAGTTTTTCCAACAAAATAGACTGTAATAAAGTTAGATTTCAATGGAAATTCGCGAAGTTATAGGGTTTTCAAAAAAAAGGCAATTTTCGCGTGGAAAAGGCGAAGGACCGTGGGGCTGGCCGGGATTCGAACCCGGGACCTCTGGGATAGTAGCCAGACGCCTTACTCCCTAGGCTACCGAGGCCCCCAAGTGTATTTTGAATAAATAAAGAAATGTTATTATGTAAAAAGGTGTTTATTCTCACACGACCTTGGACAACTCAAATGCTCCCGGCAACCCTCCCTTAAAAAAGGAGGTTAGAGAACCTTCGACGAAACACCATTACAGTACATTTCGGATACCACTATGCTCCTGCTCCGGGTTCATTACTGCCGCCTGAAGGAAAAACCTTGGTATCTGCACAATTTTCGAAAATTGAGATTTTTTGGAAAATGAATTGATTTTATCCTAGAATAAATAAAAGTGATGAAAAATAGTAGATTGCTCTACAAGTAAAGAAAAGTGATAGTTTTCCAGTGAGTGTAAATATTTAATTCGCGAGCGAGCGTAGCGAGCGAGTGGATTAAAATTTACACGAGCTGGAAAACTCACTTTTCTTAGCGCGTTGAACATGCTATTTTTTCGGTAATCGTATAGAAATGAAGTACATTTAATATTGAAAATCAAAAATTGCAAAGAAAATATTAATACTTATACATTGAAAATCAAAAATTGTAAAGAAATAATAATTGGTCAAAGTATGCCATTTTCTGTTGACAATTAATCGCACTGTAATTAAAGTTATATCTAAAATCGTGAAGAAAAGTGTTGCTAACTAGAAAAGTATCACTTTTCTTTACGATTTTTGATTAAACAATGTACGTCATTTCTATACGATTCCCGAAAAAAGTGTTTTTTTTATCGATAGTATATAAAAGTTATAAACTTTCAGTTACTAATTCTGGAAATGTTAGTGTTTTCATTAGGAAAAAATTTAGTAGTTCCTCGAAATGCTATACCCATCTAGCCAATACTTCATCTTTATTACTTAATATCTCACCACTTTTATTCTTGCACATTGTCACTCTAGGCTTAAATTCTTTACGTTGTTGGTTTATGCTTTTGTAGAATTTTCTTGCATCATTTAGGCTTACTGATTCTTCTATTTTTTCCATTTGGTCTTCCCAATACTGCCTTTTTTCGCATTCTCTTCTCAGCTCGCCTCTTTTCCTTATATTCCTCTTCATCCATGTTCACCATATTAGTTATATCCAACTACATACATATATAATCATTATAGTAACCAACAAACTTATCTCTAAATCTTTCACACATATTTTACAGCGTCGATATCATGGCAACAAGATATCTCTGCATATTGCATCATAAAAGTACAATATTTATTTTGCTCATTTATTCTACGATTGCTGAAAATATTAAATAAAAATCGTTCAAGGAGCAAAAGTATAAAATAAGTTACAACGAATTGAATTGTCAAGCTAACAGATGCCAACTGCAGTTCTAGCGCAATATTGCGATACATATTTTTCAACAATCACATTTCCACAAATAGAATGAACTTTTAACTTGAAAGTAAATATAAAAATACAAACTCGCTATTGTGCTATCGGTACAAGAAAATGCTTAAAGGCTTCATAAATACACACAAGCACAACTCCGTTTCATTATTTCATAACAATTCTTTCTAGGTTTGCCAGACAAATCGTATGTGAAGGTAAGAAAATCCCAAAAATAATTTGCTTCATAAATTTTTAAGAATTTTATTAATGTGTAAAACTTTCCTTTCTAAAAATTTTAAGCTTCGAAATTTAATTTATGAAATGGAAGATAAATCAAGGCCATTTGCTAAAAAAATTTGATAAATAACGAAAGTCGTGGAACGTAAGGTAGTTTTCGGCAGAAAGCGTTTTTAGTTAAGACAAATGTTTGCTTATCATCCAGACAAAAATAATAGAACGCAAGGAAATACCAGAGATGAATCTGGCTGCAGAATAAATTATCACAATTGTCTAGACTTAGAAACTTCGTCTAATTAACTGTGTAAATTGGTGGGGGGGGGGGGGGATATGAATGAAAGGGGAGCGAGCACAAGAAAAGACAATATAGCTAAACCGTCAGGACTCGTAAAAGACGACACTTTCAGGCTCAGCCTACTGTGGCAATTCATTCAAATCTATGCAAATTAGGCTCTTCACCAATTGTTCAGTCCATTGAACATCCTGCTGAAGGCTTCCATGGGAGTTTACCTACGCCTTCTAGACAACGTCCCCATATGTTTTGGCGTGAATAAATGCTAAGTACCTAAGAAAAATGCACGAAAGAGGCGGCCTCAACCCCAACATACACGTATATATTGTATAACGCCTCGAGATGCCTCAGGACTGCCTATTTGAGATTCTATTATTCTCGCAAGGAAAAGCCCCTGTCGTTGTGCAAGTTAAGCCAAAACGAGACTGCAGTGAGAAGGGGGGATACACGGTTCTTACCGGATTTCCTGCTGTTATTTTTTTCCTAAGTGAAGTAAGCTGCAAGGATATTTGTTCCATCGCCTGCATAGGTTGGCGGTTGTTGGTGTAAGCAATTGTGCCTGCAATGGACAATTGCGCTTGGATGAGACCATCCCATAAACACAATATTAACAAACTTCCTTTCTTAGGGAAATTGAGATTTTGTATAAATAGAAATGGTTACAGACAGGACGTGGTGCAATAAATGGAGAGGAGCACAGTTCAATTTCGTTCAATGGTAAAGTATTGATTGAAGCTGGTGTTCTATTGTTGAAGATATGATTTCAGTATAAAGACATCGATTTCAGGAAATTGCAAATCCTTATTGTTCATTGTTTATATGAAAATTTATTTGTTAAACAAAATGTCGGTCAGTTCTGCAGAAACACTTTGTTTAACTTTGGAACGTCCATTTGTATGGTCAACAATGGTGTAAGTTAGTGAATTTGATTGAGATGGAAATTTTGTAAAATGCTTTCTCTATGTATTGAGGATATTGCCGTATTTTAAAGCTGCTGAGGATTTCTCTTTTCTTTGTTAGCATGTAATTATATTTATTGCTAGTCTCTTATTTGAGAGTCTGGATACTACAGTGACGAAATCTACGAGCGTTAACGTTAATAGGTAGTAGAACCATTTAGTGTGTATTGCTGCATATTGCTTCCCATGCTAAAGGGTCCTATTACCCACTACCGTATCAAAGATGCCGGAAAAGGACTAAGGTTCAGAGGTCTCAGGTGAAGGAAGGGGAATATGCTCGTATTTATCGGTAAGATATATGGGATACGACCGCAAGGTAGACTAAACCACCGATGGTGGGGTGGTGTAAACCAGGAAGTCCGGAGATTCGGGATCCCAAACTGAATGAGATTGGATGGGAATCGGAACCGATGGCATTAGCTTGGGATAAGTGTCCACCACCTATAACGAACGCTGTGTGCCACCTTTAGTCCATTAATTAATTTTCCCTTTTTAAATTTTTTTTTTAACTATCATATTTTACTTTGATGTTTTGGCCCTTTGACTCTTGTTTTAACGTTTACCACTCCTTACTATCACCCGTAATTTTGTATTGTTGAGTGTGTTGTCGACAGTCATCATTTCTTGTAAATTATATTAAAAAAATATAACTAAAAACAAAAGTAATGATGGGCTTTGATAGCCAATGCACTAAGCATCTTTTCCAATCAAGAAATCAACACCTGGATGAGACAGGTATGAGTCAAAGTTAGTGCTAGATGTAGCGGTTGCTACTTATTATTAATTTATGTTCGTTATTGTAACAAGTTTATTCAATATTTAATTCAATTTTTGTGCTAGTAGTTTTGAGTACAGCGTTTTAAATACGTCAAAAATTATATTTTCACTACTACTTAGAAATACACTATAGTCCAGGCGCTAGAGCAGTGAAAGCTATAACTTTTGGGTTTGGCGTGATGTAACGGACTTTTTTGGTGGAATCGGTCACAAATGACATCCCCAACAATATTTAAGGGTGCGGAAGTCGTGCTCGCAAGACTAAAGCCAAGACTATATCAGTTTTGTCTTGTTCACTAGTTATGAAGAGTTTAATTTTGAAGGTTTGGATTAATTTTAAATGTTTTGACGTTCGGTGCAGCGAGCCGCACCGCGTCCCAGCTAGTAACAACAAAAAATTCAAACAAAATTCGGTAATTTTTCTAATTTGTTTAAGAAATTATGTTTAACAATATTTTATTGAAAGTTGTGCTCAATAGAAACTGAGTCCTTTTTCGAGCAAATTTGAAACGCGCCTAGCATTCCTGGCGTCTCGCCTAGCAATTTTTGTGGAAAAAACGCCTTAGTTGCAGTTTTTTGCCAAAAATCTTAAAAAAATTAAAACCATAAAAAAATTTAAAAACCAGAATTTCAATGATTGGATATTGTAAAGAGAGTCTTAGAGCATCCGTGAAAAAATCAGGACCAACATGGGAGATTTTCTTTTGGCGCAGCAACAAATTTAACTTTTTAAATTCACTTAATTGCAAAATTCATTATGCAAAAACTATTTGACCGACCGTGATCGGGTTTTGGATATAAGTTAATCATGCCTTTAACTATCTAATTCCAAAATTAAATTGGAAGATAATGGGCTCTCCTTTCCTTGTGGTAACTTTACAGTGAGGTACTTTTTTTCGCGGTTTTCGGCTATTTTGCAATGCAAAAATTCAAATTTCAAAAATCCACCTTAGGGTATGTTTTAGCAAATCCAACAACGAACCGAACATGCTCAACAAATTTTTCGCCTAGAAGCCTTCGTTAAGAGATATTTAACAAGAAAGGTCAAAAAACAGGGAATTTTTAGTGAATTTTTCAGTTTTTGGGCTACCAAAAGTTTTCCTGGGAGTTTCATGCCTGCGCACCCCCTAAATATTGTTGGGGATGTCATTTCTGACCGATTCCATCAAAAAAGTCCGTTACATCACGCCAAAACCGCTGGAAATGCTCCAGCGGCCGGACTATTAAGGAATTCAGAATCAGATATCACGTACGTAGACACTGAACACACAAATGATTGTCAAAAACATACCCAGTAGGACCGGTAAGCTTACAGAAGTACTGAAATCAGCACTTACTGGTAAGGGGAAGGCCTTACCACACCCCTTACATAAGTGCTTATTTTTACACACGATGTCATAGGAGGTAAGGCCTTACTTTAGTACTTACCTTAGAGTACTTATAGAACTGCTCATCTGTAAGGGGTATAGTAAGGCAGCAAATGGAATGGATTGCAAAAAGAAATATTCATGGGCGCCTGTGGATATGTGATCCGGTATCGAAATGCTTTTATTTTGTTCATCTTTTACAAATGCCTTTTTTTTCAAGCCCGAGAATGGCTTTACCTAAGCAGTCCCCCAACTAAATTCTCCACTTCTCCAAAGCTGCTTGTCCTCCGTATCGAATGAGAGCCGGGCTATTGAGTATGCTAATGCTAATGTCGCATTTTATGTCGACGAATATAATTGCTCGTTTTCTTTTTTTCTATAAAATTTATGAAAACTCCAGGAAAGCTCCCTTGAGTCATCGGGCAGACTCTCACTTGTTTGGGTATAATTCTGGACTACACCTTACCATCTGCCTTCTCTTGTAATGGGGTTTGTAAGGGCTCATCTAGCACCAAGAAAATAAGGGGTACCCCTTACCAGATGAGTACTTATTTTAGTGCTCCATCGGTAAGGCCTTCCTAGAATTCCTACTGGGTAGACACAAAAAGCTGTTATGTAAAATTAAAAAATTGAAATTGTAGGAGTATTAGTTAGAATTCTTAAGGTCGATTCGCACTATACAGAACGTCAACGTTACCTCACGGAACGGCAACGGCACGTGAATTTTGCTTTCGATTCGCACTTAAACGTCACGTCAACGTTAAGTAAATTTTGCCGTTCAGTCTAAGAAAAATTAGATGGAGTATTGCTAATTTAAATTATTATTTGGAATGCCAAAATTAATAATAAAAAGTTGGCAATGATCGCATTAATTTTGGGTGGGAAAGAAGGAAATTTGCGAGATATCATGCACCTTCTTTTATCGCGGAACCTTTTCAATCAATTTTTCGTCATCCACGATAAATAAGTTTAACAAAAAAAGGCTATATACTTGAAAAAGTTGTAATGCTCCCGGCACTATATTCACATTCAACAGAACAAATCAGTCAAATCAACGTACGTCACGAATATTTTGACGTGCCGTTGCCGTTCCGTGAAGTGACGTTGACGTTCCGTATAGTGCTGATCGACCTTTAATCGTTCAAACTTTCTAATGAAGTCTATTTTTCTTTCCATTACGAAGAAATTTTAAAAATATTTCATGTTTGTTCAATAATGAGTGTTGAATATTGATTAGAGATTTATTAGTACGGAAATTTTAAATTGTTAATAATTGCACGAAAGATTTTAAATAAAAGTAATTAAATATTAGTGCAGTTAAATTAAGTGCTTTTAATTAAATAATATTTCGGCTAAAGAACGATAGATAACCCCGCACACTAGATAAATAGATCTTTTACACATATCGCATACAAATGAAAGGAATAGGGCAATGAAAAATCATTTTTAAAGGAAAACTTTGAAACAATGCGAGTACATATACATATTCTTGCCACATGTCTCTCCCATTACAATTGTTGGCTCGCCACAGCCTTAAACTGACATACATATATTTCACATCCAGCTGATGGACAATGCGGCATTCCCAAACAACATTTGGCAATCTCTGAAACTCCAGATTATCATTCACTTCCAGTCCCTCTATATTATCGATCAACAGAAAGACTCAGTGACGGAACACTTGAATTGTTTCTGGCTCATGGCTTTTCGTTTTTAGCTTTTTCAAAAAAAAAAAAAAGCTTATACAGAGGCTCTGTCCGTCTGTCCGTCTGTGACTTTCTTTCATCTCTGAAAGTACTGCAGCTACAGACTTGGGCCATATCTCAAATTGTAGCTCTTGATCAAAAGACCTAAGACCAGGTTTGGAAATTTCAACTTCAATTTCCTCGACCCCACAATGGTGAAATACAATTTTTTTTTTACTTCGGTGTAACATGTTTTGATTCTATCTCTAAATTATATTATTTAACTAGCAAAAACCCGCGTGCCTTGCAACGCCTTTCAATAAATAAAAATTGGTGTGCATAGTCCGGGATGATGTATAATGAAACAAAGCACAAATTTGCAAAACATGATTTTGAGTAGGTACATAAAATAATTTAGTTACCAATAAAAAATGTGTTACCCACAATTTTTTTTAAATTCGAGTTTGAGCACCACCTATAGGAAAAATTTTATACTACGTGACAGTACAGACACCTAGCCATATTCAGAATTCCTCTCATGCGCGTGGATTTTTACGTTCCCAGGTAATTGGCACCCTATTCAAGACTTTCCCTATGGCGGCCTCTACATTTGTTTTCCAAAAAAAGTTTTAAAAAAGATCATGAACTTTTCAAAATTGATGCCTATTGTGCAGCTCAAAAATTCATAATTCTATGCCCCTAAAAAATCGAATAAATATCCGTGGGAGGCGAATATTGGCAATATTATAAAACAACACTACTGATTTGATTCTGAAAAAGGACCACTGCTGCTTCCCGTTTTCTTGTTTCGGTGCAGCTAGTCATACCACCCGCACGGCACTGGTTCAAAATATATTCATGCAAGGCTAACAACTCACTGTAACACTTCTTTTTATACGATGCTTGATGTTTCCCATGTAAGTATTAGAACGTTTGCGACATTACTAAGTGAGTGGACTTTGTTTAGTTGATATTTTACAAATAGTCATAAATGTCAAAACTTCAGCGTTTATTACGAAATTTCAAAGAGCAGCGAGCAGCTCAATGTCATATCTTTAATCTCAGAACATTTTCTATCTCCTATGTTGAGGAGAATAGTACTGAATTCTGAGTTCTCCGATTGCTATTTCATATTTTATTTTAAATGAAATTTTTCAATCTGTCCCTAAATGAGTGATCATTTTAGATCTGCATTAATTTCATCGGCCCGCGTATCTGTTGGAACAACTGGCAAGCTTTGTCCGAAATATATGCCAATAAAACAGTAATTGGTATTTTCTTCTTAAATCTTACATTGTTCTGTAAACGGCTTCAATAGATACTATATTTATCAAGGTGCATCGTCCCATTCCCAGACAACCATCATGCAGTCTTACAAAACTTTAGCTTTGTGGCGGTTTTTAGATTTGTTACATGCAGAATTTTCCATATGATCTTCTCCGATCGGTATTATAAAGATAGAATGAGCTGTTTTTGCTTTTATGAGTAAAGTTGCCACAATCTCTGTTAATTACCCTGCTGGGATAACCCTGTTATTTGCACGTAAGAACGTCATGCCAGTGCCTCCTGTTGGGCCTTAAAAATTCACCCGTATTGAGACTGTTGATAATGCGTCAACTTTGGTTTATTGTGCTCCATCTATTTTGTGTTTAGATTATTTTCAGACCCATCGATTAGTTGTGGAAATGGGAAACCATAATGATCCTGAGTATTTCCACCAATTAAAAGAACAATATCTCGTAGTGACAGCATTTCATTCGCGTAGGTTGTAAAATTATACTCTCTTTGCCAATAAATAAATATTAAGGGATATTACAGTGTATCATTATGATAGTGTAATATGTGAGTCTCTGTGATTCATTGCAATCTGTTATCCTTTTTAATAAGTAGATATTATGACCCGGTTATTACAATACATGGTTATTTTACCAATAGCACAGAGATTTAATTTTTAGTCGGTTCACTGTAGTATGTAGTCAGGTTGCATCTCATAATTTAATTCCAATTGTAGACCTCAAAGAGCTACCCATTGGTGCCTAAGTACATATAGTATTTTAGGCAACCCTAACTACGAAAATTTTACCAAAAAGAAAAAGGCTTCATATAGTACGTAATTTTGGAGAACCTAAATAATTAGTTAGAGCTCTTTTAGACCTAGAATTGGAATGTTCAAAAAAGTCTTCACACTCTATTTCTTCCGACTAAGGATTCAAGTTTTCGGTCTAATCGGGGTACTTTTTACCTATAATTTCATTTCATTAACACCGGAACTTTTCCCTAGCGCCTCATTTGATACCCATATCGAGTGGGTTGTAAGAAAAAAAGTAGTCCGCCATTTTGTATTGGCCGCCATTTTGAAATTTGAATGCACCTCATAACTAATTGTATTCTACTTGTCATACTCTTTAATTTGATACCCATGTCGGGGGTGGGGGAGCCCAATTGCGAAATTCGCCCGCCATCTTGGAACCGCCATCTTGATTTTTTTACAAAGTGGTCAGATTATATTGACACCCGAACTAAACGTTTTATGCATGTATGTTTGTTACGTGAAGTGCTCATAGTTTTGTGGAAAGGTTTTAAAGCGGGGTGAATAATAATGCACGTCAGTATTGATCATTACAGTCAAAGGATCTTATTCGGCATATAAACTTTTGTAGATAACCTAGATAACTTTATTGTCGCATATTCCACGAGTCCAATAATA
Organism: Thereva unica; assembly: GCA_949987705.1. Classification (NCBI taxonomy): domain Eukaryota; kingdom Metazoa; phylum Arthropoda; class Insecta; order Diptera; family Therevidae; genus Thereva; species Thereva unica. The sequence goes on along the minus strand of CATLJY010000322.1, from coordinate 2,934 downwards.
TTTACATGATTTACAGGCTTGTGTGATAGATTAAAAAACAAGTTTTAGTATATAGTCCAGTTGCCAGAGTCAAATTTAGACTGAAAGCCAGCACAAAATGTGATATCGCTGAAAATTGGGTCATAGGTACTTTTTGGGGTGTAGAACACAATAAAAAAACCTTTGCTGCTCTAAAGTGTATGCTAACTTCACAATTTCGAAAACAAATTCGAAAATGTGGTTTTCGCGTTATATCTCGAAAAAGAAAAGAAAAATCGAAAAACTAATTACACCACGTGAAAGAGCGGAAAATTCTACTACGCGCGCAGCGACGCCGGCAGCAATGAGTGTTTTTGAAGCCATGTTTGTTTTGCTGCGCAATAATAAAGACAGCAGCAAAAGACGCGCTCCAAAAACACAGCTGCCGGCGTCGCTGCGCGCGTCTTTTTTCTTCATGATATTTCAAAGAATGTTCTTTGTTTTTAACGTGTTTTTAATTAATGTTTGCTTTTAACCTGAATGTTTAATCAAAAAATGAATAATATATTCTTAAAGCTCAGGATTTTATCTTTCATTTTATATATTTAACAATTTTTTAGGCTTAACTTTAAGTTGCAGGAATCAGTTTTATAAAAATCAGTGAAAATCTTAGAAATTATAACTTCCGGTCAACTTTTCTATGAGAAAAAAACAATAAAATTAAAAACTAATGACTTCCTTAAAAAGCTTAGAGTGTCCTCTTTAAAATGCTTTTTTTATTTTTTGTTTTTGGTGGATTTTAGGCAAAGATATTTCAGTTTTTCCCCGAACGCCTCGCTTGAATATTTGAATTCTGGGATTTGGCGCGCGTCAAATTTTCGAACTCGCTTTCTTATTTGTAATAATTTTTTATAATAATAAACAAACATTTTTTAATAAGTTATAACATAGCTTTTAGTAGAATTTTCCGCTCTTTCACGTGGTGTAATTAGTTTTTCGATTTTTCTTTTCTTTTTCGAGATATAACGCGAAAACCACATTTTCGAATTTGTTTTCGAAATTGTGAAGTTAGCATACACTTTAGAGCAGCAAAGGTTTTTTTATTGTGTTCTACACCCCAAAAAGTACCTATGATCCAATTTTCAGAGATATCACATTTTTTGCTGGGTCTAAGTCTCTGACAACTGGACTAATAATAAAATGCTCATCATTTTAAGTAAGAAAAGTTATAGTAAAAGTTAAGCAGTTGAATATACACACACCGGAGAATCTAAAGTCATTTTGGGATAAAGTCTATCCCTTCTGAAGCATTTGAATATCGTTTTATAATTATTTTTTGCTGTTTCATAGTAAATGAGGATTTCAGGTACTGGCAACGCTGATTGAAATCTTTTATTTAAGTGCCTTGTTGATTTATCGTGATCGCACCTAGTGAAAAACAGTATTTTAATATTTCTGAAATGTTTCGTTGCCCAACTATACAGTGATTGTGCTGTCAATATTGATTCGGAAGGTTTTGCCAGAAGACTTGCCCGGTAAGCCTCTCGCTTGAATGTAGCTCCTAAACCGTCAGACTCACTTTTGCCATGTGCTGTTGCAGAGTAATGCCACTCTGCATCAATTCCAAAATCTTGCTTATGATTCCAAAGGTTAGAAATTTGATATTTATTTTTGAAAGGCTGCTTAGCTCCATCCGTCACATATATAATTTTCTTGATAATTTTTGCATTTTTCATGATTTCTGGAATTAATTGTTTCTGAATGGTATATACAGCAGACGTATCGTGCTTTAAACTATCTGATAAAAAAATACAGCTGTTGTGTTTTGGTTCTGATTCGGCTTTGTAATAATAAATAACTGGGAAGACCGTACATTGTTGATTATTAAAATGAAAAGCTTGTGAAACGTTTTGAACTACATAGGAATAATTCTCAGAAAAATCCATTTTGACAAGAACTTCTCCATTTTTTAATTCCCGTTTTTTTGTCAATATGAGAATTCATATTGTTGTTTTGCTATAAAGGAATGTGGTTTTAGAACGAAGTTTCTCACAAAATAGATCTATGAAGTCTGATGTTTCAACTGTTACAGTTTCTAACGTAGACCTATCAGTTCCAGTCCAAATGCTATACTGCACTTGATCAATAGACTTGCTATCCAGAATTTTTATTAATAATTCTTAAAGAGCCGAAATATCAGGACACTTAGAACATTGATGAAGGTAACAATCTGGCAATGGTGTTTTGCAAGTGAGCAACTTTAAACAGTCATGATAATCATTCAATACATCTTTTGTATGGATCTTTATAGCATCCAGCATTAATTTACAGTTTTCATGTATAGCACAAACACAAACTGTGTGTTCCTCTTGCTCCAGCCAATATACAGTTTTGCGGACGTAGTTTACAGAAAGTACTGAATCCAATACTAATATCAGTGTATGTCTTCGTAAATAGTATGTACAATTCTCTGAGATCGAATAATAAGAGCCTTTTTTGTACACGTAATCGTGTACCATCAACTTTGATTGAAAGTACATCCTTAACCCCTGGCATTAATCTGCTAACTGTGTCATCATTATAAAAATCAACTACTTTCGTTTCAATGTCTTCTGGTAAACTTTTACCAGCCTTTGCCGTGACATCAGCCAACACTCCTTTAGATAATCGTAAATCCTTTGCTCTCTTTGCTGCATGTCTCGATACGTCAAATTCTTCCGATACTTTTCTAATACTCCAGGAAAGTGGGGCTACAGTTAAAATTTGAATTCTCATAGGATCATTATCATCCAACTCCTTTACTTTATTTTTTAAACCTGCCAATAGTTCTTCCAACTCCACCGATCGCTTGAATGGAGTCTCTTTTTCTTTGTACAGTAAAGAGTTTGAGTCATCATTATTACACTGTGTAGATGAATCAATTTCCATACTGTTAGTGTTCTCGCAATTACTGTCGATGGACATACTACTATCGAC
>CATLJY010000321.1:0-92622 GCA_949987705.1 Thereva unica | reverse complement strand
TAATGGGGCTTAACAGCAAATAAAACCTGAGGCCGTTTTTTTCGGCTCTTCACTCCCTCGCAAGTCGTGTTTGTGGAGCCGAGGGATTGTAACGGCGGACTTACCCCGGACTTACCCCCCGGGTAGAAATCTGGCATATAGCAACTTTACAGGCAATATTCTTTTGAAAATACTGAGTTAGGAAGGAAATTAATTTTTTTTGAGTAAGGCAAGGATTTTTTTCCGGAAAAAGGGAGGCCTCGGGAAAACAAAAGAAGAAAGGAAGAGTTTTTTGAGGAAAAAATGAAAAAAAGGGCAGTCTCGGTCGGGAGGTGTTGTGAACCAGATACGAACAATAAAAAACAAAAAAATTAAGGACTAAAGCTATTTTTGTTGAGCCGTCCGTATTTTTTTTTTGTGTGCCGAAAAGTTCGGGAAAATTTTAATTTATAAAATAATTGCCGTGTTTGGATATCCAGCCGGAGACCCCAAACCAGAAGGACGATTAACTAGAAGGAAGAGCTGGACAAATCACCGAGATTCTAGGCCGCGGTGGAGACGGCAGCGATAGGTGTTTGCCAGTGGAGCGACCAGAGATTCAGCAAGGTGTAGGTAGAAATTAGAAAGGACCGAACAACTCCCCATCAAGACACAGAACTCATGAAGCCCGAAAAGTATTCTCGGCGAGGATGTAGGAAGTCGACCCCCCAAAAATAACAACGAGGAGGACGATGAAGCCTTGAAGATTAACAGAAGATGGTTTCAGATAAGTATCTACATTAGAGATAAGGTTGTGCAATAAGAATATACGAAAGGGGTACCTAGTGCGATCGTACTGCACCCGAGGTCCCAAATTACTGGGCTGACACAAGCAAAATAGAAAATTAAATTGTGGTTTTGGTTAAACCAGCTCGCAGGGCACCCGACTAAAGTTTTCACCGAACCGTTGTTGAAGGAGGAAAATCTCGGAAGACGAATCTCTGACGAATTACCATATAAAAGGATAAAAGCTGATTAAAATCAATAAAATTGTCTTGTTTGTCTTAGAAATAATTTTGATTAATATTTGAAATATTTACATATGAAGTTTGACACCATGAAGTTTATTGATTTGTTTACTTTGTTTTACACTTTAATTTTTTAGATTTTTTTATTGTCAAGTTTTTTGACGTGACAACGTCTATTAAAACGATGAACGCCGGCTGCATGCACGAAAAATGATGACTCATTGTCCCGTTATGTCCCGTTATGTCCCGTTATCTCCCGAAGTAATTTTAAAAATTTGATCGTAGTAATCTTAAAAATTTGATTAAAATTGTCAATATTAATTAGATTAAATTTGTCAAATTATCAACAATATGCAAAGCAAGCCAAACACTCTGTCTCCTAACTGGGTGCCGTGTATAAGAAAATAGTGAACATTACACTGACGAAAACTGTGAAATGTAAACGAAAACAGTTTCCTTGCGTTCCTGCTTGTGTTATTACCATTCACAAGTCGCAAGGTGGGACGTTTACTGTTATTATCTATAATATAAAATAAGTCGGGTTTTCCTTCCAGACGCTATAATTAGAGAACGCACGATCCGATTTCCACGGTTTTGCATTCGTTGGAAAGGTCTCGGGCTCCGTGAGGTTTATAGCAAAAAAATTTCAACAGAAAAGCAGGCGTTTGGTCCATAGCAGCCATCTCAAGAGGGCGGATTACCATTTTCTTTACAACCCCTCGACATGGATATCAATGAAAGGTTATCATAAGTAGAACACCAAAAGCAATATAGTATACTCAATATATCGTTTGGTACATGGCAGCCATCACAAGAGAGCAGATGACCATTTTCTTCACAACCCATTCGAAATGGGTATCCAATGAAAGAGTATGATAAGTAGAACAATATAAGCAATATAGTATACTCAATATGTCGCTTGGTCCATAGCGGCCGCCTCAAGAATGCGGATTACCATTTTCTTCACAACACCTTCGACATGGATATTGAATGAAAGAGTATGATAAGTAGAACACCATAGGCAATAAAGTATACTCAATATATCGTTTGGTCCATGGCGATCATCTCAAGCGGGCGGATTACCATTTTCTTCACAGCCCCTTCGAGATGGGTATCAAATGAGAGAGTATGATAAGTAGAACATATAAGCAATATAGTATACTCAATATATATCGTTTGGTCCATAGCGGCCATCTTCAGAGGTTGGATTACCATTATCTTCACACCGCTCGATATGGATTTCAAATGAAAGGGTATGATAAGTAGAACACCATAAGCATATAGTATACTCAATATATCGTTTGGTCCATGGCGGTCATCTCAAGAGGGAGGAAGATCATTTTCTTCACTACCCCCTCGACATTGGTATCAAATGAAAGGGCATTATAAGAAGAATGCCATAGACTATGTCTTTAGATTCATGGCGGCCGTCTCAAGAGGGCGGATTGCCATTTTCTTCACAACACCCGAGACATGGGTATCAAATGAAAGGCTATGAAAAGTAGAACACCATAAGCTATATAGTATACTCAATTTATAATTTGGTCCATGGCCGCCAAGGGCGGTTTACCATTTTCTTCAAAACTCCTTCTAGATGGGTATCAAATGAAAGAGTATGATAAGTAGAACAATATAAGCAATATAGTATACTCAATATATCGTTTGGTCCATAGCGGCCATCTCAGAGGGCGGATTACCATTTTCTTCACAACCCTTCGAGATGGGTATCAAATGAGAGAGTATGATAAGTAGAACACCATAAGCAATATAGTATACTCAATATATCGTTTGGTCCATAGCGGCCATCTCAAGAGGGCGGATTAACATTTTCTTCACAACCCCTTCGAGATGGGTATCAAATGAGAGAGTATGATAAGTAGAACACCATATGCAATATAGTATACTGAATATATCGTTTGGTCCATAGCGGCCATCTCAAGAGTGCGGATTAATATTTTCTTCACAACCCCTTCGACATGGGTATCAAATGAAAGAGTATGATAAGTAGAACACCATAGGCAATATAGTATACTCATTATATCATTTGGTCCTTGGCGGTCATCTCCCGAAATCAATTTTCCCAGATTTGTTCTTTTTTCACTATAGCTTTTTCCTATCGCAGACTGTGTGCTCATAATCTTATTTTATTGAAAGGCGCACGCGGGTTTTTGCTAGTTTAATATAAATGATTCAATTTTATTCATAAAGTATGCAATCATTTCATCAATGTTTTCTCATGACGTTGTCACGTTAAACTATCGTCCGTAAACCCTCTTTACAGACAACAAATTTTTGTTGAAATAATATTTCTAAATTCCTAGTTAGTTAGTAAAGCTCCCAACCGATATCAGCCTACTTTTTATTACAATATTTTACAATTGGTTGGTTGTGATTTAATGAGTAGTAGTGGTAGTGATAGTGCACCAAGATTGCTTGGGCTGCTAACCGTTTGGTTTTGTTTGTAACGCACTGACTAGGTCGTAAAGGTTGTGATTGCTTGTCATAACACAAGGTCAAATAATTGGAACATCAAACGGACTGGTACCAGCGCGTTTAGGTATAGTAGTAACTAATTAAATACAGGGAACAATTAATCCCATTAGTATGTGGCCGTTACGACCTGGTCGAGCGACTTAGATATCGGTAGTATCGGTGTTATTTGATGTTTGTGAAAATCGTAGTAGGTAACGTTCTTGATACAAAATGGATAGTTATAGGTTCTCTTTGTACACTTGATGTTGTTTAATTTTTTTATTGATTTGGGAATTGAGTTTGTTGTTCAATAGTGTTCAAATAGTTTTATCAATAAATTTAACTGTTATATTAATGAACTTGGTTGATGGTTATATTCTTGATTTCCTAATGATGGGCTAAAGGCATACTATTATGGCTTAGCGGCGGTTCACTCTCTCCATGAATTCTAGTTTTCAGGCACCCTCCTTGCTCCAATATGTTATCCTCGTCCGCCCTGATGATGGGAGGACCTTCAATTACAGGTGAGTGGTGATGCACCGATGTAAGTGGTACCTCTGGAGTCCTGCCATCCCACGACCCCCCCCGACGAGCCAGCCCTTTTCTGGAGACCCGGGGTACCGCCGATGTGTTGATTTACATCCTTTGATTTTGTTGTTGTTCAAAATTATTTAGTTTTTTTGTATGCGGATCCGGGGTTGTCTTCTTCGGGCAAACCAACCCAGGGTTCACATTACAGTAGAGAATCTGATATATTTATCGTTGGTATAAAGGAGTTTGGTTCTATTAGGAGTTTTGTGTTTGTTGAACGCAGGATAAATTCTTTGCTGCCCAAATAACAGTAAGGATAGATGTGAAGTATGCCCGTACCAGTTAGAGTGTAGGGGCTTATTTTATCTTGGCAGATAACATCTAAAATAACAGTTTCATTTGTTGAAAATAGCCAGTTATTTGGAGTAGATAATTGGATCCAAAATGAACTTAGTTTGGTTTGTCTGATATCGCACGACTCGAGTGGGAGTTTCTCTCTTTTGACTAATGTGATTTCGCAAGCATGGTTGTTAGATAGAATGTTTAAAATGGGATGCATTAGCTTGCATAGATAATCTGAATGGTTTTCCGAGTAACCGCTGACTAGATCATTTTTGTTTATGCTATAGTAGTGCTCTCTATTATAATCTATTGCTAGAAATCCTGTTGAAGGTTGTATGTAAACGAATGTGTTATTATAAGGAGTGGGTAGGGGAATTAATTTATATAATTTGTAAAATTCTTTAAATGGCAATGGTATACTAAGCTCAAAAATAACTCTATCTTGGTGTATAGCAGTTTTCATTTTCCCGATCTTATATAATTGTAGTAGAGTGTTGTCCTTTGGATTCACTGGTAAGGATACGGAACCTGGAATTTCCTTTTGTATTCTTTGTAAGATATTGTTTAACTGTATTGGGTTAATTATAGTGGGGTGAGACCTTTCACTTCGCACGTTCGTAATCAGGTCCAAAATTACCGATTGTGTTTTCTGGTAACGGAGTAGAATAAGCGTGATGCTGTTGAATGCAGATTCCATTTGTAAAATGGCCTCGTTGTCTATTGTTAAATTTGTTAGTTTTTGCAACCTTATTCCAATATGGGAGAATTGCGTATTAATATTGTTCAGTGTCCTATTGAACACGTTGGCTGTGGCATCTAGCAAAATGGTATGATTTTTAATAAGATTTTCCATATACTTATTATTACACGTAGCGATTCAATTTGGCTATTGTAATGTTCGGCAACTTCTGAGCTGAGGTACCGAAGAGAGATTTACTTAGAATACCTATCGCGTTAAATAGTCCTCGTTTCCGTCTTTGGTTACTCCTTAATAATTCATTTCTTTGCGATATATCCGACAGTATGTGGTTTATTTCTGTCAAGGTTGTTTTACAAATCTGCGTAAATTTACCGTGTTCTTTTAGAGAATTACAGATGTTATTGAGGTATGTGGAATACTTATTTATGTAAGTGAATTCGATTTTGAAATTGTTCAGTCCACAGTAATTAAACATTTCTGAAATACAACCCTATATATAAAAAAATGGAAAGAAATATACATTTAAGACATAAAATATAAATAAAATTACAATATATTAAAAAATTTATTCCAAATTGTACATAAATGAATTTTTAAACTTATAAATACTTAAATCTATACATAATTGAATTATAATAAATACATTGATAATAAATATTACAAATTTTCTTAAAACTAAAAAAAAAGCAGCTAAGAACCTGAAAATAAACAATGGTTAATGCTGTACAAAATAAATTTTATGATACCTTATACTCACCTGCTTCCAGGAATGACACCTAAAACGAAAACAGAATTAGTATATGTATACAAATATAAACAACGATACTATACTTACCTGTTTTCCAGTAGGACTTCAAATCTGAAATTAACAAAAAAACATGAATTAATGAATTAAATACATAACAAATATTTTTATGTTCAAAACCCCAACAAGTATGCTACAAAGTAAACAACATAAGAATTTACAAGAAAACAACAACAACAACATGTCAAATTAAAAGTTGCAAAAAATCATGAAATAATATAATTTGACTACATATCATACAACAAAATATTAAAGTACATTCTAATTAACATATATCATGCTTCGAAATAAATACAAATGGACAATTAATGCTATAATTATTACATGCAAAACGTAAACAACATAACCTACCTTAATGAAAATTTTATCCAGCGCCCTCAGAAAACCACCAACCAACACATTATTCACATGTGAAACCATTACACAAACACTAAAACTTCCCTTGAATACACACACGTACCTGAACTACGCGAGCCAGGTATGAATACGCGAAATAAACCGCGACGTCGCGAACAACTTATGACAGCGCGGAAACGTCAAACTTTATGCACTGACACACTATGATACATCAAATTGATGTAAAATTTTATGCGCGGTCGATTGGTGGTGCCAGAATGGCAAATTTATGTACTAATAAAAAGATATTTAAATAAATATGTTTTTACATAAGAGTACATAAGAGGGAAAGAGAAGTGCAAGGAGCAGGAAGTGAAAGGGATGGAAATAGTTATAAAATGGAGGAAATAAATTGTTCGTCGCCATTTTTTTTGTGAAAAATTAAAATGCGAAAAACATAAATATTACTCACAATTTGATATAAATTTACATCTGAAAAATCATGCATGAATTTTTACAGCATAATTATGTTATTAAGGGACGCATATCATCTAAATTATTAATAATTGAAAAATATTCACATGTCGATAGTGCAGTTCGGCTAGTCCCGGGGCCGGTTCACGTAACTCGACAACGAAAATTGTTTTTCGTTTTGCGTTCACGTAGCTCGAAAAAATTGCAAATTTTCGTTTGTTGACTCGAAGCTTTTATGTTATCGAACACTTGTATTATTAAGATTAATTTTCCAATTTAAAAGTAGACTTTCATAAGTTATTACATATGTAAATTATTTTTAAAAATTTAATTAAGTTGATGCCAATAAATTGTATAATTTTACAGCGGTTTTTGTAAAGAAAATCGTGTTTCAGTAATGCGGTTTCCTTAAATTTTCTTTCGAGCTACGTGAACGCTCAATTTTTTCGAGACAAATTTTTTCGTTTTCAAATTCGTTTCGAACGATTGTCGTCGTTCGAGCTACGTGAACCGGCCCCCGTTTTTGTCGAGCCTATATAAACAGAACATTTTCATAGGCTCGCTCTCTCGTCTTTTATCTTTTCACAAGGAACTTTCCACGGAGATCATGGTATGCTTTGAGCTAGTGTGCTCTCAGGTGTTAGTTCAGCGAAAAATTACTTTGGGTAAGTACACATACATACAACAAACAGTAGAGAACCATAATATGTCTAAGGGTTAAATTTGGTTCTGTATGCGTTTGATTCGAATTCATTTAAACAAAATTACAACAAACAGTAGAGAACCAAAAATATGCCAGAAGGTTAAATTTGGTTCTATATACGTTTGCTTCAATTTAAAAATAAAAAAAAAAACATAAAAAAGGAATCAAACAGTAGAGAGCCACAATATGCCTGAAGGTTAAATGTGGTTCTATATACGTTTGCAACATTTACACTGCAATAAAAAATTCAACGTGGGAATCCGCAACTAACACCAGGACATCACACGACGGCTCCTTTTTTATTATTATTTTTTTAAATAAATTTTATAATTTTTCTGAATAAAAACAAAACAAGTTTGAAGTATTAACCGAGTGTTATTATTTTACTTTGCTACCCAATTCCTCAAATTTGTATTTCAGAGGTACATCAATTTGGGCCTGGGTATTAATCGTACAGCTAATATCCATGTCACGTATGCGATCAACCATTGACATTAATTGTACAGCTGATATCCTATATCACGTATGCAATTGAACATTGGTATGAAATCGTACAGCTGATATCATATATTCACGTATGCGATTAAACATTTGGAGGTTCCACCGAGATATACACTCGGCATATTCAAGCTTGTTTTGTTTTTTTTTGTTTCGTTATTTACGTCCGTTTGTGCGATAATTTCTTACGTTACCGGTAAAATGACTTCGCTACAGCAATTATGCAACCAACAGCAAACGCTACAGCTCCACTTCGATAAATTTATCGAAAATTGCAAAAAAACTGCCATAGCAAAAAAAACACAGGGATTTTATGAATCAAGGATTGAGGGACTAAATAAAATATGGACCCAATTTCAGACAAATGACATAGCGATTAACGACGCAGCATTACAAGATCCCAATGCAAATACAGGGGATTATTTCAAGTCCGATAAATACAGTGACGTAGAACTTAAATATTATGAATTTATGGGGGAATTGGTAGATGGGCTAAAGAGACAAACTCCAAGTACCATGTTACCGCCTCCTGTCATACCAACTACAGTCACGACGTCGTCACAGCAAGATATCCAATTGCCAAGGATAAGTCTTCCTAAATATAATGGCAACTTTGATTTGTGGCGATCCTTCCACGATATATTCGTGTCCCTAGTCCATCATAATAGAAAATTGCAACCTGTGCAGAAGCTTCACTACCTTAAGGAATGCTTGACTGGCGATGCTGAGGCCCTTATACGACATGTGCCAATTACAAACGATGCTTATGAACCAGCTTGGGCCAAATTACGCGAGCGGTATGAAAATAAAAGGATTCTAGTCAACCACCAACTAAAAACGTTTTTGAATATGCCTAAATTGGCGACGGAAACTGCAAACGCACTCAAGGTACTCATAGACACCACTGCTGAATGTTTGCAACAGCTTAAAAGCTTAGAGGTGGATACAACGTCCTGGGACGCCATATTAATTCACATCTTGGTACAGAAGTTACCTTTTGCCACGTTGAAGTTATGGGAAGAAGAATTAGGACCATCCCAAACATTGCCGAGCCTTGCAACTTTCCGAACATTTCTTAATACAAGACTGAGAATTCTCGCGTCCATTGCGGATACTATTACCACGAAGCCACCATCGCACATTAGACCATCTCCCCCTCAAAGGGTGTCACACGCACATCATTCTAGAAAGGCAAACTGTTGCCCAGCATGCCATGCTAAGCATTTCGTGGCCACTTGCAAGAAGTATCATGCCATGACCCCTGAAGCAAGACGGAGGATTTTACAAACAAACAGCCATTGTTTAAATTGCCTTGCAAGCCATCACAACACTAAGGACTGCCCAAGTAAATATAGATGCTGGAAGTGCAAACAGCACCACCATACTACACTACATCACGACAAGCAAGAGAGCCCTGGATCGACATTATCCAAGGAAAAATACTTACAAGGAGAAACCATACCAAACAATTCTCCGACACTGCAAGTTAACATGAACCGAAAGAGTTCTGGATCATTATCCAAGGAGGACTACTCACACGGGGAAATCATACCAAGTCATTCTCCGTCGTTGCATACCTTTATAAAACAAGAGAAAACTGAATTACTAGATCTCAAGGAAGATCATTTACAAGGAGATTTGGCACCTAACCATTCTACTACACACGAGGGAGGACAGTAACTTTTGGCACAGCATGCGCTCCATTCTTAGCCATCCGCACTTTACAGCAGCTAGCTGAGGACGAGAAGGAAACCTGGCCCACAGCAGCCGAAGCGATTTATAATAATTTTTACGTAGACGACTTGTTAACGGGAGCAGACAACATTCAAGAGGCTAAGATACTGCAAAACGAGCTACTCAACATCACGCGTGCAGGAGGGTTTAAGTTGAGAAAATGGGCCAGCAATGAGCCAGCGTTACTAACTACTATACCGTTGGAAGATAGGGAGCTTAAACCTACTTTGGCACTCACTAAGGACGAGTCAGTCAAAACATTAGGCATCAAATGGCATCCTGGACCCGATTATTTCACTTTCAATATTACTCCGCTGCGAGAACATCTTACAACCACAAAAAGAAATATTCTGTCGGACACTGCATCATTATACGATCCACTAGGATGGCTGGCACCAGTGATCATCAACGCTAAGGTACTAATGCAATCCTTATGGATGACCGGTTTTTCATGGGATTAGGAAGTACCAACCCAGATTGAACACCAATGGAAAACCTTCAAGGCAGAATTACAGGACCTCAACACTTTGCAAATCCCAAGGTGGATTAATTTTTCAAAAACAGCAAGCATGCAGATACACGGGTTTTGCGATGCATCTGCCAGAGCCTACGCGGCCGTTGTGTACTTGAGGGTAGAGTCAAACAGCGGACCGATTACGTCAATATTACTTACTTCAAAAACTAGGGTCGCCCCTGTTAAACCAACCACAATCCCTAGGCTGGAACTAAATGGTGCGGTAATTTTAGCCAGATTGTTGAAAACTACAATTGAAGGCATGCAATTAGGTCACCTACCAATATTTGCGTGGACAGATTCAACGATAGCTCTTCAATGGATTCAAGAACACCCCTCTAAATGGAAGACATACGTGGCCAATCGAGTAGTGGAAATACAGAAAGTCATTCGACATGATCAGTGGCGGCATATTCCAACTAGTGACAACCCAGCAGATTTAGCCTCCAGAGGTGTAGCAGCGTCCATATTACTAACCTCGCAATTGTGGTGGCATGGGCCAAGTTGGTTAATCAACGACCCAAGGAATTGGCCTAAAACAAAATTTACTAGCGAGAAAACCAATTTAGAAGCAAAAAAATCAACAGTAATCAACGTTCTGGCGCAATTGGAAGATAACATTTTGCTCCGGTACTCCAATATGACACGGCTCATATCCATCATTGCACTCATACTACGTTTTACTCATAATTGTCGTAATACCAAGGCTAAACGACTAAATTACTTATCATCAATTGAATGGATCGAGGCAGAAAGGGTAATATTACGGCTAGTGCAACGAGCAGAATTTCCAACGGAATACACAAATCTACAAGCCAAGAAACTATTATCGTCAAACAGTCGTCTGTAGAAACTATCCCCATTTATGGACAAAAATAACTTAATGCGAGTAGGTGGAAGTCTAGCTAACGCCACAATATCTTACAATGCAAAGCATCCAATCATCCCTGACGAGGAAGGTAACCTTTTTCCAATTAATGCCATAAATGCTATCGATATAAAGCTTATCGACTCTTTTTATGGCAATGACTTATGTCAAATTATCAGGCAACCAAACTCTTCTGGTAAATGGTTGGATCTGATTTTCACTAATTCCTATGAGGAGGTAATTATCCTACCCGCTTCCGATGAGGAAAACCTATTCACCAATTCTACTCACCATTCCGCTTGGGTGGTTGAACTCCGCGCCACCATTTCTGACAATGTTACGTCATACAACAACTCAATAGTATATGACTTTAAGAACGCAAATTTCAATAGCATTGGTTTCGAATTGTCCCTTGTCGACTGGGAGTATAGGCTTTCAAGCAATGATCTTGACGAAGTAGTGTCGTCCTTCTACACTATTATCTTCAACATCATTGACAAGTATGTCCCCAAAATTAGAAAAAGGAATAAATTATCGGAACCTTGGCTTGATAGTAATATGCGATCTCTGCGTAATCAGAGAAATAAGTTATATAACATGATTAGAAAAAACATACACGTAACGGCGGAAGTCAAATTAGAATACGCTAGGTTAGCCTCTGAATTCTCACTTAGGTCACGTGAGGCCTATAAGACTTACTTAAACACCATCGGAGAAAATATTATATACGACCCTAAAAAATTCTTTGACTTCGTTAATATAAAACGAAAAACTTCAGGTTATCCGTTAACTATGACAACTGGTAGCACACACTCCTCATGCCCCAAAGAAATTTGTAACATGTTTGCTGATAGGTTTAGTGAAGTTTTTTGCCCGAATAGTACAGCGCACACTGACTTTACAAGTACAGAAATGCCAGCACTCCTAAGCAATTTGTCTTTGACGACTCAAGACATAATGATTGGTTTAAACAGTCTTGATAACAATAAAGGTCAAGATCCTGACACTCTTCCCCCTAGTTTCTTGAAATACTGCTCAAAGCAAATGTTACTCCCTCTTCAAATAATATTTAATAAATCATTGTCAATAGGAGTGTTTCCATCGCTGTGGAAAAAATCCTATCTTACACCAAACCATAAGGCAGGCGATAAGCACTTGGTGGACAACTATAGGGGGATTGCCATTCTCTCTTCAATCCCAAAACTTTTTGAAAAACTTGTTTTCGACAAGATAGCTCCCGTCATTGACCCACTTCTTAACGAGCAACAGCACGGATTTAGAAAAGGGCGTTCAACCACCTCAAACCTTATGATCTTAACCTCTGAACTGTTATGTGGTATGGAGAATGGTCATCAAATCGACGCAGTCTATACGGACTTTAGCAAAGCCTTTGATCGTGTTGACCACCATATTTTAATAACAAAACTTTCAAAATTTGGAATATCCGGTGCTGCCCTGAAATGGATAAGATCTTATCTTGACGGAAGAACTCAAGTGGTTAGATTTCAAGGATTTCTATCTACAGAAATCGACGTGACTTCCGGTGTACCCCAGGGCAGTCATCTAGGCCCACTCTTGTTTAATATATTTATCTCTGATTTATCTGACGAACTGAAGGATATTCCACATCTCTTTTACGCAGACGATTTAAAAATATACAACATCATAAGGTCCCAAAGTGATGTATTGTTCTTTCAATCAAAACTGAATGCTCTGCAAGACTGGTAGTGGAGTCAGATGAGCAAAACATAAGGAATTGTCTCGAGAGTAAAATTTTTTTGTTGGAACATGTTAGTTACATCGAATACTATACGAAATGGACATTTTCTACCTCTAGCAACCGCCGCTACCTAAGTTATCGGCCATTATGTCAAAAATTTACCATTTTGGTCGTTCTTTCTAAATATAGATGCGTACATATATCTCGGCATATGTAGGTCCGAAAAAATCGAAAAAAATAGAGGTTGTTCGTTATGATATTGGCTACCAGCGGTTACAATATGAAAATTTTATCTCCACACATAACCTCAAAAAAATTCAAAAACTGAAGAAACTACTGAATTTTGGTTTTTTGGTGATAGGTTAGGTTAGATATGGCTGAGCTTTGGTTCAAGCCCCCACACTTAGGCCAGAAGGGATAGGCCCATTGTGATACCATAGTGATCCCACTTTAAACTTGATGTTAAAATGTCGTTTCTTCGTTAAACCATCTCGAGGAAGTAATGAATCTTCTAAGTTGCGGGATCCCAAACTTCGAGATTTCCGCAAGGTTGCTTAGAAAGGGTTTACCAAATGTGGTTAGCCTTATCCTGCTTAGGGCCGGGCAGTGACATAGGAGGTGTAGTACACTTTCCGCCTCGTCAATGTTCTTACAGCTTCTGCAGAAGTCGTGGGTCTCAAGACCTAAACGGGTCGCATGCGTCCCTATCAGACAGTGTCCGGTTAAGACTCCCACTATAACTGAGAGTTCTTGTCTCCCAAGGCTCAGTAATAAGGTAGTTCGCCTGAGATCATAGGAGGGCCAGGTTAATTTGGCCAAAGTGCATTTATTAAGATCCCTCCAATGCTTTTTCGCTTGTGTGATTGTGTGTTGCTTGCATCGGAGTATAAAGGAGGCCCAAGGCATACCAACTCTTTCCTTTTCTGGAAGGAGAGTAGCGGTCGTGCCTCTCCTAGCCAGTTCGTCAGCTTTACAATTTCCCTCTATATTTCGGTGACCGGGCACCCAAACGAGGAGGGTCCTGAACTGCTGAGCCATCTCGTTAAGAGATCTGCGACATTCAGAGGTAGTTCTAGAGCTGTTTGTGCAGGAGCGCAGGGCTTTCAGAGCTGCCTGACTATCTGAGAAGATGTAGACAGTCCGGTTTCCATCGCCTTGCTGGTTAATTTGCAGAACAGCTTCTTGTATGGCTAGAATCTCCGCTTGATATACACTGCAGTGATCGGGAAGTCGGAAGGAGATTTCAATCCCAAGTTCTGGGGAAAATACTCCTCCTCCCACTCGACCCTCGAGCTTAGAGCCATCAGTAAAAACGTTTATGGCATCCTGAAACCTATGTGGTCTATTTATCCATTCACGACGTGAAGGGATGTGGACTCCGTAGTTCCTCGTGAAGGTAATTTCGGGAATGCAGAAGTCGGTTTTTGTGGGGATAGTAACTGAGTTCAGTACCTTCGTGTGCTCTCCCCTGATTCCAGTCCAGAAACCGGATTCTTTTATTCTAAGGGCTGCGATGGTTGCGCTTTCCCTTGCCACGAGATTTAAAGGAGGGAGGTATAACATAACATTTAAGGCCTCTGTAGGCGTGGAGCGAAGTGCTCCTGTTATGCATAACTCCGCACATCTTTGTACTCTCTGTAATTTGTTTAACACGGTGGATTTACTCAGAGTTGGCCACCACACTAAAGCCCCGTAAAGGAGAATTGGGCGGACGATCGCTGTGTAGATCCATCGCACAATGTAAGGGGAGAAGCCCCATTTCTTACCAATGGATTTTTTGCAGGCGAAAAGCGCGATGTTTGCTTTCTTAATGCGCTCTTCTGTGTTTTCATGCCAGAGGAGTTTCTTGTCCAGGATTACTCCCAGATATTTGGCACTGTTGTTAATTTTGAGCCTAACTTTGTTAAGCCGGGGGGGTGTTAACGGAGAGGTCTTGTACCTCCTTGTGAAGAGGACCAGCTCCGTTTTTACTGGGTTAACGCTGAGTCCGCGGGTAGCAGTCCAGCTTGAGAGGGTTTGTAGCGCTGCCTCCATGAGATCACAGAGGACTTGAGGAAATTTTCCTTTTTTGATGATAACAACATCATCTGCGTACGCCAGGACGTCATGTCCCTCTGCCTGCATGCGTCGCAACAGCTGGTTCATAGTTACGACCCATAGCAGCGGGGAGAGTACTCCTCCTTGCGGAGTGCCTCTATTTACGGCCTTTCGGGCCGAGCTATCGCCCAAGATCGAGCTCACCATCCTGCCAGTAAGTTTTGGTGATAACTTCAGATATTTTTTGTGAAATTTGATGAAATTTTCAAAAGTTATACTTTATAATGTGAACAATAACTGGTTAAAATTTCAAGTCAAAATATCTAATACAAGGCTCAAAAATTGACTTCAAATTTGAAAATTGATTGGCCTACCAGTTTTGTGCATCGCTTCGCATGAGGTTCTTACTTTTTTAAAATGTAGCTTCTTTTATGCACTTTTGATGGTGAAAAAGAAAAAATTTTAAACTTGAAGAAAAGTGAAAAAAATCGAATCGAAAATCGACTATTTTTGCATTTTTTCGTCAATTTTTTAGAAAAATTTGATCTTTTTTTGGCAAAGTTCAATTTCTATTGTATTATTAGTTCATTTTTGAGATATGTATGTCACCCTCAGAGCAAAAGCGGGTTATATTTGATGTTGCAGCAAAAGAGGAATACAAATATTTCAGCGCAAAAATGGTTCAACTATTATTCAGAGCAAGAACCAGCAAAAGTACGGCAAAAGTCTTAGAGCAAAAGCGGATTAACTCTCTAAACCGTTTTTGCGCTCTATGAAAACTTAAACCGCTTTTGCCCTCAGTTTTTATTTATACCTCCGTCGCTCACATTATTACTTCGAAATCTATTTTTAGACCACATTTTCTTCACTTTACTAGAAGTACAATGCAACTCTATTCATAAAATTGGAATTTTTGGAATTTTTGCGTTTGTAAGATTTGACTTTGAATGTGTGAAGTCTGTGTAATTGTTTATGATAAGTTTTATGTTTTTGCCATTTTCCCATTTTTGACTACATATTTGGGGATTTTTACATTTCTGACATAAATTTTCCACATGTTTATCTTTTATCTTTATTACTAACTTCAATTTTTATAATGTTTGCAATTTATGATTTTTTTCAATTTACTTTTTTTTACTTAGTAAGTTTTGTATTTTGTAAAAAAATTTAAATTTGTTCAAAAATTCAGAATTGCAAACATAAATCTGAAGAATTGGAGATATTATTGTCAAAAAAGAAACTTATTAATATTAAAATGAAAAGACCACTCATTTTGAAACTGAAATTGTGAAATCCAAATATTAAATAAAATTGATTTTTTTTAATAATTAAAGGCCAATTTCTAACTACTCAATAATGGCATGACTGAACGGAAAAATGTAATACTTACCCTAAAATTAAAGATAAAATTTCAGAAACTGGACAAACTAGAGACAATGGCCTCGATTCCCAAATCCGGCGGCGCGG
The DNA here is from genome assembly GCA_949987705.1 of Thereva unica. NCBI lineage: Eukaryota > Metazoa > Arthropoda > Insecta > Diptera > Therevidae > Thereva > Thereva unica. The sequence continues at coordinate 76,435 of CATLJY010000321.1, read as the reverse complement.
AAGTGAGTGCGGATTTGACACTTGCGATTCTCAAATCCGCAGTCGCGGATTCAATTAAATCAAAAATTCGAAGTGAAGACTCCCAAGATAATAAAATAGCCGATGTCGGATTATCTGAGGCGCATTTGTGGTTTCAAATCCGCAGAAAATTTGTTGCGGATCACACTTTTAAAGCGCGGAAAATGGCAAAAAGAGATTTGCGGTTGCAGATTTGAGAATCGCAAAGTCTCAAATCCGCACTCACTTCCGCGCCGCCGGATCTGGGAATCGAGGCCAATAAATAATTTATAAACGTTCATAATTTTGTAATTTCGAAAAATTTTAAAAACGAAAATTTCAAAAATAGCAAAAATGTGTTAATATAGTAAAAATTAACCGAAACCTTTGAGATGAACTCAGGAGTACGACAAGGATGTTTACTTTCGCCGTTACTCTTTCTTATAGTAATAAACTATATCCTTGTCGGCGCTGGTGGGATTCAATGGGAATTGCTTGTATTAAAACTACTGTAAACATACTTCTTGAATAACTGTTTAATTGAATATTTTAAATTATTTAACGAAAAAATATAAATGCATTTATTATTTTGTTCATTTAATCAAAATGTAAAATGCAAGACAACCAAAAACGTATTATATTTCACAAGTGGCCCGATTCAAAAACCACAAAGGACCCCGCACCGTTTGTATGGGAAAATGTCTTTGGGTGAATTTTCTTGAAATTTTTCAGGCTGATAGTTCTCAATATATATAGATCAAATGTCTCCATGGGAACATACTCCAAAAACCCCCGTTCCCGAAAAAGGACCACCAAAAGGGCTAGAGCATATAACTGATTTCGGAATGTAAAACAATTTATTCTTGAAGTCCACACAATGGCTACACCACACAACCCCACCACGACCCATCCTATGGACTTTTCTGATTTCTAAATTACCACGTAAGCAACTAATAACACTCCAGCCTCTGACCATCTAACCCTCATGTATATGAGAAGTCTCCACTCTATCTCTCTAACTGATCATGAGTATTTGCTAACCAACATATTTTTACTCTCAGACAACCATTACCCCCGACGCTCACCTCCGGCATTTACCACCTTTCATAACAAACCCCTCCACCGGCGATATTCATTGTGTCATTGGTTAAATAAATTCTTTTACATTCAGAAATCAGTTATATACCCCTAGCCCCTTGGAGGATGCGTTTTGGTCGGGACGGGGGTTGGAGTATGTTTCCATTGAGACTTTTGATCTACATGTTGAGAACTATAAACCTGAAAAATTTCAAGAAAATTAACCGAATTAACATTTTCCCATACAAACGGTGCGGAGTACTTTTCCAATAGAAAACTTGAGAAAAAGAAAGTAAAAATTGGGAGTACAAAGTTTGTGCTTCTAGAGAGCTGCCGTAACATATGAATGGGAAGCACTACATTCTTGCTACTATACGCTATTTTAACAGATAAATATTGTACTACATATATATTTAATTTTTCTGTATTAAATTACTTAAAATGTATAAATGGTATTGTAGATTTATATAAGTATGTACGTTGCTGTCAATCTAAATCAATTACTCCAAACAAGTAAAAGTTGCGTTTAAAACTTCAAAGACGAAGACAACTTCAAAAATTGTGTTTGAAACTAATATACATATTTGTTTTTATCCTTTTTTAAGGGCAAATACTATATTACGTTCTTCTTCTTCTTTGGTCCGTTAGTTGGCGTGAAAGGGCGACTATCTTCTTCTACAGTATTTTCGGTCCGAGCGGGATATCCCAACAATGGATACGCTGCGATCTCTTGCCCTGTTTCTTCGGTTCCCCGATTCTGGTCAATTCGGCAAATCGAGTACCCGCCTCCTTTCACACCCTGGGCTTGGGACCAGGCGACGGCGAAGTTTCTATATTACGTTACAAGGGAGAAAAAGCAGAATTCAAAAAATAAAATCAAAAGCAGCGTTTTCAACCCGAGTGTGATGAAAACATAATAATTGACGCTTTTACTGAGAGCAAAAGCGATTTAAATTTTTGTTTAGCGCAAAAGCGGTATAAGTTTTCATTAAGAGCAAAAGCGGAATAAAAAGTTAACCCGCTTTTGCTCTCGGTTTTTTGATACACCGTTTTTGCGCTGAAGTATAGTTATACCATTTTTAATCTAAGAATACGAAGATATTCCTCTTTTGCGCTAAAAAAAGAACCGAACCGTTTTCGCTCTCTTTGTTATTTTAGCCCGCTTTTGCTCTGAGGGTGTCATATGATGATCGAAAAATTGACTTACGAAAAAATGCAAAAATTGTCGATTTTCGATTCGATTTTTTCACTTTTCTTCAAGTTTAAATTTTTTTCTTTTTCACCATCAAAAGTGCATAAAAGAAGCTACATTTAAAAAAAAGTAAGAACCTCATGCGAAGCGATGCACAAAACTGGTAGGCCAATCAATTTTCAAATTTGAAGTCAATTTTTGAGCCTTGTATTAGATATTTTGACTTGAAATTTTAACCAGTTATTGTTCACATTATAAAGTATAACTTTTGAAAATTTCATCAAATTTCACGAAAAATATCTGAAGTTATCACCAAAAAACCAAAATTCAGTAGTTTCTTCAGTTTTTGAATTTTTTTGAGGTTATGTGTGGTGCTAAAATTTTCATATTGTAACCGCTGGTAGCCAATATCATAACGAACAACCTCTATTTTTTTCGATTTTTTCGGACCTACACATGCCGAGATATACGCATCTATATTTAGAAAGAACGACCAAAATGGTAAATTTTTGACATAATGGCCGATAACTTACGTAGCGGCGGTTGCTAGAGGTAGAAAATGTCCATTTCGTATAGTATTCGATGTAACTAACATGTTCCAACAAAAAAATTTTACTCTCGAGACAATTCCCTTTTCACTAAAATTTGATGCTCATCTGACTCCACTATGGTGCACAACGAATAAACTACATCTCAACATCGCTAAGTGTCACTCAATCACCTTCTCACGAAAAAATAATATACAGCGCAGCGTTGGCAGTATTATCTGAACGACAAGGTCCTTGACCATGTCGATCAAATTAGGGATTTAGGTGTTGTTCTAGACAACAAGTTAAATTTTAATTTGCATTATGACAACATTACTGCCAGAGCCAACAAGCTGTTAGGTTTTATTAAGAGAAGAGCTAAAGAATTTGGCAATGTTTGGGTTACTAAAACTCTTTTCTGTTCCCTTGTCCGCCCAATCCTGGAATACGCTTGCCCGATATGGGATCCCATATTCCAGGTAAGTAGTAACAGGATTGAATCAATACAAAAAAAATTTCTTCTTTTCGCGCTACGTCACCTCCACGACCCGCGCGATTATCTTAGTCTACCACCCTACACGAACAGGCTCAAAGCATTATATCTCTTACCACTGTCATGTAGGAGAAAGTTGCTTATCTCATGCCTCACCTTGGACGTTTTAAACAGCAACCTCAAAGTGCAGTTTCTATCGGATAGAATTAAGTCCAATGACGATGTCCGACAAACGAGACACATGAAATTGCTTAAGGAATATTCACATCGCACCGAGTATGCCAAGAACGAACCTGTTAACAGATGTTGTGTGGTCTTCAATACCTACAAATCCTGTTTTTCCCCCTCCATAAGTAAACAGTCTTTTAAAAGAAAATTGATATCCCTATTATCATCCTAGTCTGTACTAATCAATATAGCTTAAGTTATATTTATGTACTATAATAAGGGCAATGATGTAAATTAGTTTAAGTGTGCCTTGTTTTGGCCTATTAATAAATAAATAAATAAATAAATAATGCATTCTTCCTCAAAGACATCTGGTAACAAGGCTAATCATAAAGCAGATACATCTAGGAACACTCCATGGAGGTACTTCACTTGTGCTAGCCACTAGTCGTCTTAAGTACTGGATCTTGAATGCCAGAAGAACCATTACTAGTCAAATTGGAAAATGCGTTACGTGCATAAGGCAACGTGGAGAAACCATGACACAACTCATGGGACAGCTACCGACACCTAGAGTCACCATTACGAAGCCTTTCACAAACATCGGAATTGATTATGCCGGTCCAATTACTATTAAAACTTCTACAATTCGTAACGCCAAACTTCAAAAGGCATACATCTGTGTCATAGTCTGCCTAGCTACACGAGCGCTACATTTAGAACTGGTGTCAGACTTATCAACTCTAGCATTTATAGCTGCTTTTAAAAGATTCGTGGCCAGAAGAGGGTTATGTACAAATATTTATTCTGATTGCGGCAGCAACTTTATGGGAGCTAAGACCATACTTGACAGAGAGATAAGGCAAGCAATAAACCAGGCCAGCCCAGAAACTGCGCGATATCTTGCATCCGGGCAAGTCACTTGGCACTTCAATCCGCCAGCCTCCCCACACTTTGGAGGCCTTTGGGAAGCCGGAGTCAAATCTGTCAAACACCATCTACGTAGAACATTGGGAAAGGCGACTTATACTTTTGAAGAATATACCACCATCTTGACACAGGTGGAAGCATGTTTAAATTCCAGACCACTTTGTTACGTGAGAAATGATCCTGACGACCCATTTGTACTAACACCTGGCCATTTTTTAATTGGACAAGCGCTTAATGCCGTACCCGAACCAGTGCACAACGAAACAATACCACTTTCTGGGCGATGGCAACGTTCCCAAAGCGCAGTTAAGGGATTTTGGGACAGATGGACCAAGGACTATTTAAATCAACTGCAGCATAGACCAAAATGGCAACTGGAACAAGTGAATATCCAGATTGGTGATATTGTTCTCGTTAAACAAGAAACTATGGCTCCAACACATTGGCCTCTTGCAATTATCGAAAAGGTCTTTCCAGGTAACGATGGCCTAATACGTGTAGTACAACTACGCACTAAAGATAATACATTTAAACGACCTGTCACTAAAATTTGTCGATTACCAATTGAGGAAACAAAGCAATAACTCCAAGAAGGAGCACCAGCATAAGTGTTTTACGTTTCATGTTGTGTCGTAAATCCAAATTTACAACCTAATCCCACTCTGTCCATGCTAACCTGATAGTTTTTTTTACAGACATCCGAATACGATTATACTGAGGAAGATCTGGCCGCAGTGGAAGACAATTTACTATATCCACCCGGCAGCCCTTTTTTAGATATAGATTGCGAGATTATTGATCTCTCCAGCCCGTCACCACCACCAGCATCACCAAAGATTATAGCCACGCCTAGTGACATCAACAAACCATCGGCGTCATCAGCCCCAGTTTTGGAAAAGCCAGTTATTATTAATGGACGGTTCACTTACAATTTAGAAGCCTTGAAACCAACCACAACGCTGACCGAGATAGATGAACGTGCCCAAAATTGCTTTCAGCGCTTCATCACGCGCGAAGGTGAAAGCTTATTCTTGCCTCGCAGCGTGATACGAAAAATTGACTTTCACGGCATACGAGCAAAAAAAAGGAAGAAAAAGACAATCCATCTGCCGAACCGTCATCAAGCACGACTGCAAGTAAAGGCCGATGGACGAATTGTCTTTCATCATTACCACAAAAGGGGCATCAGTAAACTCCTTCATCTTGAACGTGACCGTTCAACGTGGCGGAGTATGTTCAGTCCACAGTAATTAAACATTTCTAAAATACAACCCTATATATAAAAAAATGGAAAGAAATATACATTTAAGACATAAAATATAAAAAAAATTACAATATATTAAAAATTTTATACAAAATTGTACATAAATGAATTTTTAAACTTATAAATACTTAAATCTATACATAATTGAATTATAATAAATACATTGATAATAAATATTACAAATTTTCTTAAAACTAAAAAAAAAGCAGCTAAGAACCTGAAAATAAACAATGGTTAATGCTGTACAAAATAAATTTTCTGATACCTTATACTCACCTGCTTCCAGGAATGACACCTAAAACGAAAACAGAATTAGTATATATATACAAATATAAACAACGATACTATACTTACCTGTTTTCCAGTAGGACTTCAAATCTGAAATTAACAAAAAAACATGAATTAATGAATTAAATACATAACAAATAGTTTTATGTTCAAAACCCCAACAAGTATGCTACAAAGTAAACAACATAAGAATTTACAAGAAAACAACAACAACAACATGTCAAATTAAAAGTTGCAAAAAATCATGAAATAATATAATTTGACTACATATCATGCAACAAAATATTAAAGTACATTCTAATTAACATATATCATGCTTCGAAATAAATACAAATGGACAATTAATGCTATAATTATTACATGCAAAACGTAAACAACATAATGAAAATTTTATCCAGCGCCCTCAGAAAACCACCAACCAACACATTATTCACATGTGAAACCATTACACAAACAGTAAAACTTCCCTTGAATACACACACGTACCTGAACTACGCGAGCCAGGTATGAATACGCGAAATAAACCGCGACGTCGCGAACAACTTATGACAGCGCGGAAACGCCAAACTTTATGCACTGACACACTATGATACATCAAATTGATGTAAAATTTTATGCGCGGTCGATTGGTGGTGCCAGAATGGCAAATTTATGTACTAATAAAAAGATATTTAAATAAATATGTTTTTACATAAGAGTACATAAGAGGGAAAGAGAAGTGCAAGGAGCAGGAAGTGAAAGGGATGGAAATAGTTATAAAATGGAGGAAATAAATTGTTCGTCGCCATTTTTTTTTGTGAAGAATTAAAATGCGAAAAACATAAATATTACTCACAATTTGATATAAATTTACATCTGAAAAATCATGCATGAATTTTTACAGAATAATTATGCTATTAAGGGACGCATATCATCTAAATTATTAATAATTGAAAAATATTCACATGTCGATAGTGCAGTTCGGCTAGTCCCGTTTTTGTCGAGCCTATATAAACAGAACATTTTCATAGGCTCGCTCTCTCGTCTTTTATCTTTTCACAAGGAACTTTCCACGGAGATCATGGTATGCTTTGAGCTAGTGTGATCTCAGGTGTTAGTTCAGCGAAAAATTACTTTGGGTAAGTACACATACATACAACAAACAGTAGAGAACCATAATATGCCTAAGGGTTAAATTTGGTTCTGTATGCGTTTGATTCGAATTCATTTAAACAAAATTACAACAAACAGTAGAGAACCAAAAATATGCCAGAAGGTTAAATTTGGTTCTATATACGTTTGCTTCAATTTAAAAATAAAAAAAAACATAAAAAAGGAATCAAACAGTAGAGAGCCACAATATGCCTGAAGGTTAAATGTGGTTCTATATACGTTTGCAACATTTACACTGCAATAAAAAATTCAACGTGGGAATCCGCAACTAACACCAGGACATCACACGACGGCTCCTTTTTTATTATTATTTTTTTAAATAAATTTTATAATTTTTCTGAATAAAAACAAAACAAGTTTGAAGTATTAACCGAGTGTTATTATTTTACTTTGCTACCCAATTCCTCAAATTTGTATTTCAGAGGTACATCAATTTGGGCCTGGGTATTAATCGTACAGCTAATATCCATGTCACGTATGCGATCAACCATTGACATTAATTGTACAGCTGATATCCTATATCACGTATGCAATTGAACATTGGTATGAAATCGTACAGCTGATATCATATATTCACGTATGCGATTAAACAGAAATCCTGCAGGTCGAAGAATGTTACTACCTTCCATTCATCCGAATAGAGTGACATTTTTCCTACTTCTTCGAAATTGAGTCCAGGGTTATCCGTTATAGATGTAATACGAAGTCCTGCTGCATTGACCGTTGAAAGTCCCATTATAATAATTATTCCCAGCATCATTTCTGAAATAATGTCTAATTTTAGAAATACGGATTATGATGAACCTGAAGTTCCGAACGTTCGATCGAACGATTTTAGAAAAAAAAATTAAATTTTGAAACTGACTATCGGACCTTAAAAAACAAGTAAATAATTGTTTTTTGATACCAGACAGACAGTGGGGGCCTCGAAAAATATCATACCAAAATTATTAACCCCGAATTATAAACCTACCCCTCACTCACCCCCTAAAAATGATTTTTTTGGAAAAAATAGTTAGAGACCGAGTGCCGCGCTGGATTTTTGTGGACTTGTTAAGAGTAGTGCTAGTAACCACCACCAAAAATCTCAAGTCCATATCGTGCACGGGCGACCTCGCTAACTCACCCCCTTGAAATGATTATTTTTAAACACAATAGTTAGAGGCCTAGTGCCCCGCTAGATTTTTGCAGACTTGTTAAGGTTGGTGCTAGTAACCACCACCAAAAATCTCAAGTCCATATCGTGCACGGGCGACCCCCACTCACCCCCTAGAAATGATTATTTTTAAAAAAATAGTTAGAGTCCGAGTGCCCCGCTGGATTTTTGTGGACTTGTTAAGGGTGGTGCTAGTAACCACCACAAAAAATCTCAAGTCCATATCGTGCACGGGGGACACTTTTAACCCACCCCCTAGAAATGATTATTTTAAACACAATAGTTATAGGCCGAGTGCCCCGCTGGACTTTTGTGGACTTGTTAAGGGTGGTGCTAGTAACCACCACAAAAAATTTCAAGTCCATATCGTGCACGGGGGACACTTTTAACCCACCCCCTAGAAATGATTATTTTAAACACAATAGTTAGAGGCCGAGTGCCCCGCTGGATTTTTGTGGACTTGTTAAGGATGGTGCTATTAGCCACCACAAAAAATCTCAAGTCCATATCGTGCACGGGGGACACTTTTAACCCACCCCCTAGAAATAATTATTTTAAACACAATAGTTAGAGGCCGAGTGCCCCGCTGTATTTTTGTGGACTTGTTAAGGGTGGTGCTAGTAACCACCACAAAAAATCTCAAGTCCATATCGTGCACGGGGACACTTTTAACCCACCCCCTAGAAATGATTATTTTAAACACAATAGTTAGAGGAAGAGTGCCCCGCTGGATTTTTGTGGACTTATTAAGGGTGGTGCTATTAGCCACCACAAAAAATCTCAAGTCCATATCGTGCACGGGGGACACTTTTAACCCACCCCCTAGAAATGATTATTTTAAACACAATAGTTAGAGGCCGAGTGCCCCGCTGGATTTTTGTGGACTTGTTAAGGGTGGTGCTAGTAACCACCACAAAAAATCTCAAGTCCATATCGTGCACGGGGGACACTTTTAACCCACCCCCGAAAAATGATTATTTTTAAACACAATAGTTAGAGGCCTTGTGCCACGCTGAATTTTTGTGGACTTGTTAAGGGTGGTGCTAGTAACCACCACCAAAAATCTCAAGTCCATATCGTGCACGGGCGATCCCGCTAACTCACCCCCTAGAAATGATTACTTTTAAAAAAATAGTTAGAGGCCTTGTGCCCCGCTGGATTTTTGTGGACTTGTTAAGGGTGGTGCTAGTAACCACCACCAAAAATCTCAAGTCCATATCGTGCACGGGCGACCCCCTAACTCACCCCCTAGAAATGATTATTTTTAAACACAATAGTTAGAGGCCTAGTGCCCCGCTGGATTTTTGTGGACTTGTTAAGGGTGGTGCTAGTAACCACCACCAAAAATCTCAAGTCCATATCGTGCACAGGCGACCCCCCTAACTCACCCCCTAGAAATGATTACTTTTAAAAAAATAGTTAGAGGCCTTGTGCCCCGCTGGATTTTTGTGGACTTGTTAAGGGTGGTGCTAGTAACCACCACCAAAAATCCCAAGTCCATATCGTGCACAGGCGACCCCCCTAACTCACCTACTAGAAATGATTATTTTAAACACAATAGTTAGAGGCCGAGTGCCCCGCTGGATTTTTGTGGACTTGTTAAGGGTGGTGCTAGTAACCACCACAAAAAATCTCAAGTCCATATCGTGCACGGGCGACCCCCCTAACTCACCCCCTAGAAATGATTACTTTTAAAAAAATAGTTAGAGGCCGAGTGCCCCGCTGGATTTTTGTGGACTTGTTAAGGGTGGTGCTAGTAACCACCACCAAAAATCTCAAGTCCATATCGTGCACAGGCGACCCCCCTAACTCACCCACTAGAAATGATTATTTTAAACATAATAGTTAGAAGCCGAGTGCCCCGCTGGATTTTTGTGGACTTGTTAAGGGTGGTGCTAGTAACCACCACAAAAAATCTCAAGTCCATATCGTGCACGGGGGACACTTTTAACCCACCCCCTAGAAATGATTATTTTTAAACACAATAGTGAGAGGCCTAGTACCCCGCTGGATTTTTGTGGACTTGTTATGGGTACATATGAAATGATTGTAATGGATACTTCAATTGTTAAGGATTAAATTGATTTCCCAAGTTTATGCTTCAAATTTGATTGTGGGCGTACTGTCAGGCAAAAATAAATTATTTTCAACCTTTAAGGGGTTAAAACTACCCCTACAATATAGTTCATTGAAAACTGGGGGGGGGGGGTGTTCCAAAATAACACCGTTAAGAAAATCGAACCCTAAAGGTTTTTGGGGTCGCTGATCACGAAAATCGAGGTCCCGCGGTCCTAAAATTAGGACTTCACCCCTAAAAATGCAAAAACACCCTTTTTTAGGGGGTTTTCGCGATTATTTCAATAATAATGAAAACTAATGCGATGAAATGCACCTTTTTTAATATTTATTTGCGAAGGTGGTTGATTTATACTAAATTAAGGCGAACTTAATGGTAAGGGGTACTCCTAAAGGGTTGAAAGTACCCCTAAATTGGCGAAAAATGGCAAAAATTGTAAATTTTTTTTCCAAGTTTATGCTTCAAATTCCATTGTGGGCGTACTGTCAGGCAAAAATAAATTATTTTCAACCCTTAAGGGGTTAAAACTACCCCTACAATAATAAAAACAACTTAATATAAAAAAAATTGCAAAACATTTTTTTGCTTTTTGTTTGAAATTTGGTTCAAAAGGTATTATCAGCAAAAAAATTAATTTTTTCAACTCTTAAGGGGGTACAACTACCCCCAGATTAAAAATGTAATTGAAACAAATTCAAATTTATTGTATTACATTTAAATTTTATTTTCCATTTGTAATCATTACAACATTTGGAACATTTCACTATAACCCCTTTGTACAGAGGTTAAACCACCCCTAAAGAGAAAAAAAATATATTGAGAAATACTTCATTTCGTGGAACTCTGCATTTTTGTAAAAACGACAATCACACAATAATTGTGAAAAAAATTTTTTTTTACAATTTTTGCCATTTTTCGCCAATTTAGGGGTACTTTCAACCCTTTAGGAGTACCCCTTACCATTAATTTCGCCTTAATTTTGTATAAATCAACCACCTTTGCAAATAAATATGAAAAAAAGTGCATTTCATCGCATTAGTTTTCATTATTACTGAAATAATTGAGAAAACCCCCTAAAAAGGGGTGTTTTTTGCATTTTTAGGGGTGACGCCCTAATTTTAGGACCGCGGGACCTCGATTTCGTGATCAGCGACCCCAAAAACGTTTAGGGTTCGATTTTCTTAACGGTGTTATTTTGGAACACCCCCCCCCCGCGTTTTGAATGGACAAACGGGGTAAATTTCATCGACCGACAGATTTTAGCCGCGGCACCTGCAGGACCGAAATGCGAGAGAGGGTAGGGAGCAAGGGTACTTACTTGCGCCGTTCGTCGGTCCGGTCGTGTCTAGTGAAGGGTGATTGATGCCTTCGCGTTAGACTACGCTAGTGTTTTTATTTTCACTATTGTTGTTTTTTTTAAGTGTTTTTTGTGCACGTTTTCTGTTAGTTATTTCTTCTGTTATTTGATATATCCGCACTTTTTTTCACACTTTTTGCTTTTTTCTTGTTATCGGCACGTTTTACTGGGACCGGAAAAGCATACGTCGGTCTGAGCACACACCTGGATGGCGAGTACCTCAGCCTGAAAAACAGTGGGGGTAGTGCACAGAGCCATGGATATTTTGCTCCTTCTGCCATAAACACCCAGCCCTACCCCTTTATCGGTTTTGGAACCATCTGTGTACCACAAGGCCGTGCTTCCTCTAAAGAGAAGCCTGCCATGTTGCCACTCTGACCTACTTCGAATAATCGTCGTCAACGGTTTGTCAAAGTCAAGAGTAGCAGGAATGGTATCGGACAAAGATATCATTGGCTCCAAGTTCAGCTCCTTGAGGATCGATAAATGATCCAGCAGGTCTCGTGGCTTAAAGGAGAATAGCTCCCGTAGACGCAGTGCCCCTGCCAGAGCCTCTTTTTTCACCACCAAGTGTAGCGGAGGAAGGTTCAGTAGGGCCTCCATAGCCACAGTCGGACAGGTGCTTTTGGCCCCTGTGATACCAAGACAGGCCAGTCTTTGCACCCTGGCCAGCTTAATCATAGCATCCTTTTGTTTGGTCTTAGCCCACCATGCGATGGATGCATATGTGATCATGGGCCTTACGACAGTAGTATATAGCCAAAACATTAACCTAGGTTTAAGGACCCCAGGATTGGCGACAAACATGGAGAGATGCAGTTGCCTTGGCAGTTACTCTCTCAATTTGAGATTTCCAGGAGAGCTTTTGATCCAGGATTATGCCTAGATATTTAGCCTCCTTTGAGAAACCTATTTCTTTGCCGTCCAAAGAAGGAGCTTTTAAGTTTAGCTTTCTTCTATTAGTAAACGGTACGATGACAGGTTTTTGTGGGTTAATACCCAGATTCTTGCTACGGCACCAGCTATACACATGTGACAAAGCGGCTTGCATGAGGTCTGAAACGGTGCTATCATGACCGCCGCTAATCGTTATGGCAATATCGTCTGCATAGGCCTGTGTTTTAAATCCACGGTTATTCGGGTCGCCAAGAAGTTCGTCGATCACGATTGACCATAGGAGGGGTGATAGAACGCCCCCTTGAGGACAGCCTTTAGCAGCAATTACCGTAATCGATTCACCATTCATCTCAGCAGTTATCAATCTGCTGCTGAGAAGCGACGTGATCCATCTCGCAGTGGGGCGAAGAATGCCTTTTTTTACTGCTGCTTCATTGATCGCGTCGAAGGTAACGTTGTCAAACGCACCCTCAATGTCTGCAAAGGCGCAGAGAGAGATTTCCTTGGCCCTGAGGGACTTCTCAATATCTCTCACTAGCACATGAGTGGCAGTCTCTGTAGATCTGCCCGGCCGGTAGGCAAATTGCAGACAGTGAAGTGGGCTCGCTGTAACACTCTCTCTAATATGACTGTCTAAAACTTTCTCCATTGTTTTCAGAAAAAAGGAGGAGAGGCTGATGGGTCGATAGGATTTTGCTTCTCTATATGATCTTCTCCCCGATTTAGAGATAAAGACTACCCTAGCCTCTCCCCAGCTCCTAGGCCAGCGCAAAGCTACCCCGAAAAAGTGGTAGCAGGGCCGGTAAAATCTCTTCCAAGCCTCTCTGAAGGAGAGCTGGGAAGATGTGGTCCTTTCCAGCAGCCTTGAAGGGACTGAAGGTGCCAATGGCCCACTCAATCTTACCGGCAGTGAAAATCCTGTTTGCCAGGCCTTTGTTCCTATTATAGGACCGATGGGCAAGTACTACCTCCGATTCAATGTTAGGTTCAAAGGCCAATCCAGGGTTAATAATCTGAGAGCCGGGGAAATGAGTGCTCATTAATAGCTCCATGGTATCCCTGGAGTTCTCCGTAAAGGTCTTGAGAGAGACAATGCCATTAGAGTGATCCTTAGACAGAACTTTGTGTAACCTCGTGTAGGCTGGAAGTTTGTCTTTTTCTTCGCAGAAGGCTTTCCATGACCTTCGTTTGGATTTTCTCAAATCTTTATTGTAACTTGTAAGGGCTTTCTTGTATGGGTCCCAGTTGCCCGAGACCTGAGCCCTATTAAATAGTTTTCTAACTTCCCTCCTTTGCCTGCAGAGATCATTGTTCCACCACGAAACCTTCCGGTTGGTGCTTCGAAGTTTCGCAGGGCAGCTACTTTCGAAGGCTGCGATGATCGTTTCTTGCAGATTGGTAGAGACAAGGTCGAGATCGGCCTCAGTAATGGGATTAATATCCATATGGCTGATTCCTAAACTGAGAGCTGTGCGATTAGCGTCCCAGTCAGTCTGCCGTGGAGTCCTAAATGCTTCCGAGGATATTGCAGAAGCTATCAGGTTAAACCTTATATGTCTATGGTCAGACATTGTTGGCTCACTTGAGACGTGCCAGTTTAGTATTCTGAAACTGACAAATGTGCTAGCAAGAGTCAGGTCAATTACTTCTTGCCTAATCACATTAGAAAAGGTAGGTTCGTGCCCCTTGTTCATAACCTGTAAATTGTAGGTAGTAATGAAATCAAGGAGGTAATCTCCCATAGAATTAGTATTGGTGCTTCCCCACACAAGACGATATTCGGAAGGAAGTTCGTCTGACCTTGATCGCCATATAATTCTTTGGAAGTTTTTTTCCGCGGGATGAACTAATATTTGTCGGTACATGCGCGCGATGTCGGCCATGAATACGAATTTATGTTGTCTCCATTCCGTTAATAATAGGGTGATATCTTTGTAATGGAGGGCCAGGAAGCAAGCGATCATTTAAAGAATAGCCATTGGCGGATTTGCTACTGGCATCAAATACCGCTCGGGTCTTCACCAAAGAGAATCCAGCCGAAAGATGTTTCTTGAGCCGTTGGCCTAGACGACTTTCCGCGAATCACTCCCCGTTCTACGATTTGGCCATAGACCTTCACTCCAAGAAGTATATCGGAACTGAAAGTTGGGTCGGCACTGCCTTCCTATGCTAAGAGGCAATTGTTCTGGAGGAATGACATCCGTTATGGAGTCCAGCACGAATGCAGAGACGTTGACGAGAGCTGCATGGGGTTAAATTGTAAAATCAACAACAGAATGGGGGCTCGCAGTAATGACTGAATACGCAGATGATAAATTGGTGGATGTGTAGCGGTGTCTTCGACGCACAGAACCTTAGTTTTCAAATGCCTTATCTTTTACACGCAAATGTAACTAGTTGGGATGTGGGTTCGACCCTTTCGGTCCACACGATCAACTTCCCAGTATGAAGGATGTTGAATATATGATTGGATATTTTAATAATAAATGAACAATAGGCTATATAGAATATATCTATAATACCGAGAATTTGTCACAATTGTTTATCAATATTTTCGCTAAAATGTCAAACTAAATGTGCGCACTTACAAGATTAGGATGACGAAAATGTATATAAAATTGATGTATTAATGTTTTTCGGCACCTCAATGAAGTCGATAGAGTTTTTAGTTCGCGCGGTATCGTGCAGATACAAAAATCACTTAAGTCATTTAAACCAAAAACCGCTGGACGGAATATTATAAAAATCTTTTCAGATTATATTGTTGCTAATACGCTTCGAACGGCACCTCAAGTAAGTCCATATCTTTCGTGGTTCGGGCTATATCGTGCAGGTACAAAAATCACTTACGCCGCTTATACAAAAAAACGGCTGGACCGAATTTTATGAAAATCTTTTCAGATCATATTTTGGTTAATACTCTTCGAACGGCACGTCAACTAAGTCGATATCTTTTATAGTTCGCGCGATATCGTGCAGGTGCAAAAATCACTTAAGTCATTTAAACCAAAAAACCGCTGGACCGAATATTATAAAAATCTTTTCAGATTATATTGTCGCTAATACGCTTCGAACGGCACCTCAAGTAAATCAATATCTTTCGTGGTTCGGGCGATATCGTGCAGGTACAAAAATCACTTACGTGGCTTAAACAAAAAAAAGGCTGGACCGAGTTTCATAAAAATCTTTTCAGATCATATTTTGGTTAATACGCTTCGAACGACACCTTAACGAAGTCGATATCAGTTTTGGTTCGGGCGATATCGTGCAGGAAAAAGTGACCACATCCGTACGCACATACACACACACACACACACACATACTTCCTCCCAATTTTTTCCTTAAAATGCTCCTGGGACCTTGAAAGATGAAAATTCGTTGAAATTTTCGATTTCGATTTTCGGACCGATTACAATAACTTCCTATACTGGGAAGTTAATAAAAACACAAGTCAACGAACGTGAAAACCTTTTTATTTATTCATTAAATTTAATTTCTAATTTTTTCCAAATTTTATATTTTTTTTTGCTTTTTTTTTAACTTCCCAGTATAGGAAGTTATTGTAATCGGTCCGAGAATCGAAATCGAAAATTTCAACGTATTTTCATCTTTCAACGTCCCAGGAGCATTTTAAGCCAAAAATTGGAAGGAAGTATGTGTGTGTGTGTGCGTACGGATGTGGTCATTTTTTCCTGCACGATATCGCGCGAACCAAAACTGATATCGACTTCATTGAGGTTTCGTTCGAAGCGTATTAACCGAAATAGGATCTGAAAAGATTTTCATGAAATTCGGTCTAGCCGTTTTTTGTTTAGGCGACGTAAGTGATTTTTGGACCTGCACGATATAGCACGAACCAACCATGATACCGACTTCTTTGAGGTGCCGATCGTAGCGTATTACCGAAAGTACGCTTTGAAAAAATTTTCATAAAATTCGATCAAGCGGTATCTATGTTTAAAGGGCGTAAGTGATTTTTGTACATGATCTATAGAACACAAAACAAAAATGATATTGACTTCATTGAGGTGTCGTTCGAAGCGTATTAACCGAAATATGATCGGAAAAGATTTTCATGAAATTCGGTCCAGCCATTTTTTTTGTTTAAGCGACGTAAGTGATTTTTTTACATGCACGATATAGCACGAACCAACCATGATACCGACTTCTTTGAGGTGCCGATCGTAGCGTATTACCGAAAGTACACTTTGAAAAAATTTTCATAAAATTCGATCAAGCGGTATCTATGTTTAAAGGGCGTAATTGATTTTTGTACATGCTCGATAGAACGAAAACCAAAAATGATATTGACTTCATTGAGGTGCCATTCGAAGCGTTGGAATGACACCCGTTCAAAATGAAGTTCACTTTTAAGGATTCCGCCGAGCAATAGCTTCCCAAAGAGTCATCACTCGTCAAAATCCGATTTTTCTTTAAAAACCATTCAACAAATACGTTAACATTACAAACATGACGAAATTTTCAAACTTTAGTTCAGAACTGTTTGAACGGCGGATTGCTTTCCATGTCCTACAGTTTTGGGAATTGAGTTTATCGCGGGATTTCCAGTGATTACAGTTTGGCCTTTTCGGACAAGTTTGACAAATCCGTTACAATGATTAATTTTGGTACTATCTCCTGGAATCGTTCGAATTGAAAATGAAGTTTTTACCATTGCAGTCTATCATCGGCGCGTCAACACGCTCAAAATGAATTCGCTTTATGCCGCGTACACACCGGGCCAACGAAGGCCAACGAATGGGATTCGCTGATGTTCGTTGGTTCTGTGTGGACGGTTTAGCGAAAGCCAACGAACATTCGTTGGCGTTCGCTTGCAACCCGTAGCGTGGCGGTAACATCAAAGGAAACAAGCCATTTGAGCGAATGTGGTGTGGACGGGCACCGAAGTTTAACCATCGATTTTAAGAATTTGACGTAATCCGAATACCCGTCCCAACGAACGTTTGCCAAACCAACAAATGCTTATGGACGTATCTCCGAATGCCAACGAACGTTCGGTAGCCAACGTCGAATGTCGTCGTTGGCCTTCGTTGGCTCGGTGTGTACGCGGCATTATAGAGTAGCGAACGAAGTGCCAGGGACATGTTTGTTTGCTACTGTTCAACAAAAAAAACTTCTTTAGAAAAGCCTTTCGGATTTACCATTCTTATCGTTATTTCAAAGAGCTCCCTTCCATCATACTGGGAAGTTCATCGTGTGGACCGAAAGGGTCGAACCCACATCCCAACTAGTTTTTTTTATTAAATTCAATAAATATAATTCAACACTAAATACTAAATATCCACAAAAAATTCTTCAATCAAAAATGACATTCCTCTTAACTAAAACTTCAAAATAAAAAAAAAACTCCATGAAACCCAATGAAGACGCAAGCCCTTAAAAATCCATAAAAATACCACCATATTCCATCACCAATAATATTAAAAAAGATCCCCAGCCATGGCATTTCAAGGAAAAAATGACTTTGTTATAAGCATTACTTTTTCCTAATGCACTCGTGCTTTGTAGAATTATCCAAAAATGGTTGATGGCTGATGTCGCACTTAAATAGGGTGGCCGCGTCGATATGGTAGAAACTACTATATTTTTTAAATTTCATTATTATCGATGGCGCAGATTTCTTATCGACCAATCCATATCTTTTGCCTCCTTTTATGATGTTTTCTCTTTTCCTCTTATTGATTAAATTATAATTTTTATTTTCTTAAATATATCGCTTTTCGCGATAATTACGAGTAAACCTGGCATTGCTGCCCTTAAAAGCGTTATAATGCCAGCTGATAATGGCATTAAATTTTGGATACCACTTGTCAGTTTGGTGTTTTCGCGATCGCGGACGTCGCCCCCTTTTTTCGCGAAATCGCGCGAGTTTAGTGTTTTTTAGGGCCACACAGGGATTAATCATCTTCAGGTATGTATCCTTTGTTTATTTTACATGGGTTTAAGGTATTTTTTAGCCCCTTTAAATGTAAAATTATTTAGATAAAAAAAACTTTTTAATATTACACATTTTTAAAACGAACTAAAAAATATAAAATAATTTCTCCTAGCCCCATACAGATTTAGAACCTCAAATATATTCCTAACACTATCTGTATGGTGTAATAGTTTTGTAATAGCTATGAAAATATTTGTAAGATTTTAAACGAAAAAACGTGGGGCGCATGCTATAGACAATAGTAAGGAGTGTAGAGTAGCTGGGTTGAGAAATCATTCGCATCAATCATGTATGCGCCCCACGTTTTTTCGTTTAAAATCTTACAAATATTTTCATAGCTATTACAAATTCACAATCACAAATTTTCAGGACTATCTGTATGGTGTTAGGAATATATTTGAGGTTCTAAATCTGTATGGGGCTAGGATAAATTATTTTATATTTTTTAGTTCGTTTTAAAAATGTGTAATATTAAAAAGTTTTTTTTATCTAAATAATTATTGTCTGCTTTTTAGTCTTGTGTGTGACATTCTCCAATCAATTTTAAACATCTTCATGATATTATAACGGATACATGCGGAAAATTGTTACCTAAGTCTACTAATAATATACCAATCTATTTAATTTTGAAATTCCTGAAAATTAAAATAAGAAGTAAGCTAAATTAATTTTATATGATTTTTATTTCAATAATAGCTGCGCCTCTTTTTTGATCATTTTTACTATTTTCACTGGTGAGTGCTCACAACTACTCCTTTACTGAAAAACGTCAAGATGGCTTTTGATGGTATTTAACTGCTTTCTTCATATAAAAACATCTATAAATTAAATTTCAGTCGTAATTATCTGAAACTTGTATCTTTCATTTTACTTTAAATAATTCACCGTATTAATTTACATTATGGAGGTGTGAATATTATACATACTTTGAATTACGTCACATGGCTTATTTTATTCTACATGGTACGTCCTTTCATTTGATTCCCATGTGGAGGTTGTGGTAAAGTTAGGCAATCCACCAGTTTATGTTAGCCGCCAAGTTAAATTTACAATAACCCCATATAGCTTATTCTACTTATCACACTCTTTCCTGTAGTACCCACGTCGCGGGTGTTGTGAAGAAAATGGTAAGCTGTGCTCTTGAGGCGTCCGCCATGGATCTAACTGTATATTAAGTATACTAAATCGCTCATTGTATTCTACTTATGCTACCCTTTCATTTGATACCTACGTCCGCCATGGATCTAAAGACATAGCTTATTGCATTCGAGTTATGATGCCCTTTCATTTGATACCTATGTCGAGGGGGTTGTGAAGAAAATGTTAATCCGTCCTCTTGAGATGGCCGCCATGATCCAAACATATTGAGTATACTATATTGCTTATGGTATCCTACTTATCATACCCTTTCATTTGATACCTATGTCGAAAGGGTTCTGAAGAGAAAGGTAACCGACCCTCCTGAGGAGGCCGCCATGGATCTAAAGACATAGCTTATTGCATTCGACTTATGATGCCCTTTTATTTGATACCCATGTCGAGGGGGTTGTGAAGAAAATGTTAATCCGTCCTCTTGAGATGGGCGCCATGGACCAAACGAAATATTGAGTATACTATATTGCTTATGGTATTCTACTTATCATACCCTTTCTTTTGATACCCATGTCGAAAGGGTTCTGAAGAGAATGGTAACCCACCCTCCTGAGGAGGCCGCCATGGCTCTAAGGACATAGTTTATTGCATTCGACTTATGATGCCCTTTCATTTGATACCCATGTCGAGGGGGTTGTGAAGAAAATGTTAATCCGTCCTCTTGAGATAGCCGCAATTGACCAAAATATATATTGAGTATGCTATATTGCTTATGGTCTTCTACTTATCATACTCTTTCATTTGACACCCATGTCGAAAGGTCTCTGAAGAGAATGGTAACCCACCCTCCTGAGGAGGCCACCATGGATCTAAAGACACAGCTTATTGCATTCGACTTATGATGCTCTTTCATTTAATACCCATGTCGAGGGGGCTGTGAAGAAAATGTTATTCCGTCCTCTTGAGTTGGCCGCCATGGACTAAACGAAATATTGAGTATACTATATTGCTTATGGTATTCTACATATCATACCCTTTCATTTGATACCCATATCGAACGGGTTCTGAATTCTAACCCACCCTCCTGAGGAGGTCGCCATGGATCTAAAGACAGAGCTTATGGCATTCGACTTATGATGCCTTTTCATTTGATACCCATGTCGAGGGGGTTGTGAAGAAAATGTTAATCCGTCCTTCATAGCCGCCATGGACCAAACGATATATTGATTGTACTATATTGCTTATGGTCTTCTACTTATCATACTCTTTCATTTGATACCCATGTCGAAAGCTTTCTGAAGAGAATGGTAACCCATCATCCTGAGGAAGCCGCCATGGATCTAAAGACACACTTTATTGCATTCGACTTATGATGCTCTTTCATTTGGTACCCATGTCGAGGGGTTGTGAAGAAAATGTTATTCAGTCCTCTTGAGTTGGCCGCCATGGACCAAACGAAATATTGAGTATACTATATTGCTTATGGTATTCTACTTATTATACCCTTTCATTTGATACCCACCCATATCGAAGGGGTTCTGAAGAGAATGTTAACCCACCCTCCTGAGGAGGCCGCCATGGTTCTAAGGACATAGTTTATTGCATTCGACTTATGATGCCCTTTCATTTGATACCCATGTCGAGGGGGTTGTGAAGAAAATGGTAATCCGCCCTCTGGAGATGGCCACCTTGGACAAAACGATAAATTGAGTATACTATATTGCTTATGGTGTTGTACTTATCATACCATTTCATTTGATACCCACGTCGAAGGGTTTGTGAAGAATATTTCAATCCGCCCTCCTGAGACGGCCTCCATAAATCTAAAGGTATATACCATATTGCATGGTCATCGGAGCTAAAGCTGTGTGTCAAATTTCACCATGATAGGATATCCGGAAATATTTGAAAAATCGAATGCAAAATTTGTTCCGTGAAGAAAACAGTACTCCGTCCTCTTGAGACCTCCGCCGTGGATCTAGCGGTATAATGAGTATACCATATTGCATTGTCATCGGAGTTGTGTGCAAAATTTCAGGGTGATCGGGTAACTGGAAGTAGTCAAAAAATCGATTGCAAGATTTTGTACCGGACAAACAGACAGACAAGAAAGCGAGCTAATAAAAACGTTTTAAAAATGGACAAAATGTATTTGCCGGTGACAATTGTCAAATTCATATTTCGTTTTAATATTATACCATTTATTTCTTAAATTCATTCAAATTATTCACTTAATTACTTATTGTGGCCTTATTACTAATGAAATAATTATTGAGTTATAATTAAGATATGCAATTCATTGATATTTTAACCTTTTTAATACGTAGTGTTGTTGTTGTTGTTGTTTTGTTTACATTTTCGATTTCTTACATTTCAGTTTTTCTTTGGTTCATAAATATAACTTATTTTTTCTTATTTTAGATCCTTCATGGGTACCTTTGAGAGTGGAGAAGCCTAGGATGATAATGAATTTGGAGATATTATTTATATAATTGTTAGAGAACCTTTTAAATATTTGTTTTCTTTTTAGGTTCATAAGTAATGTGCGAGACATTCTCCCTCCCGTTGAACATCGTTGTTCAACAATTTCTTGACTATTCCTTTTTTGTGGTAATGAAAAAATTTAAGGCTGCCGTCTGCCTTTAGCTTCAATCGTACTTGATATCGATCTGGCAAGCTGAGCGTTTTTTCTTTTGTTTTGGACTTAGAAATGGCCTCAAGTTTATTCTTTTTAGAACGTCTCTAGTGAGGAATATGTCGACGCCCTCTGGGATGGGTGTTTTCGATTCGCATTTGAAGTTCCTTCACCGTGGTCGTTGGTCGTAATAGAAGAAGTGAATGTTCTTTCGACCCATTGATTGTGGCTGGTTCTGCTAACGTTGCCTTGGTGAGCGGTTGTGCCCTTCAATTGTCTGGTTGGATGCTCCTGAGACGTCGTGCTGGATCGTGCTGCCTGCTGCGGGTTGGCTCTTTCGTTAGAGGTGGTTATGGTGCAGCTAATTCTCTCTGGTGGAGACTCAGTGACGCTCGTGTTAACAGGATCGGCATAAAATTCTGCATCCGGCTCGTCGTTCATAGAAAAGAATATCCTTTCGGACAATATTAGAATATCTTCATCACAATCCATCTGAAAGAATAAGCTTATGACATTAATTTGTTTTGTAATTGAGGACACCACAACATAAAGACGAACAAACAGATATGTCTGTTAGTGTTTGGACAAGGTTATGTTTCCCCGATGGGTAGACGAACTAGTTTTACAACTGGTCTTCGAAAGGTACTATGTAGTTTGAGTTTTGATCTGTGCCACTCGAACTAGACCATCTGCTCCTGGAAAAACTTCCTCTATGATGCCTAATGGCCATTTTATTGGTGGCATATGTTCATGAGTGACAAGCACTACGACTCCAATTTGCAGATTCTTCTTTTCTAATTGCCATTTGGATCTCGTTTGCAATCGATTTAAATAGTCCTTTGACCATCTCTTCCAAAATTGATGTGTCCTCTGTTGTAAAAACTTCCATCGGTGTGTAAGGGATTTCTCGTTAGAACAATCCGGCTCTGGCAGAGTGTTCAATGCTTGCCCTATTAAGAAGTGTCCTGGGGTGATTATTTCGGGATTACTAGGATCTGCACTAATGTAGCATAGAGGTCGAGAGTTTAGAATTGCCTCTATTTGAGTCAGCACTGTTGCGTATTCTTCAAAGGTACATGTTATGTTGCCTAGACTTCTTCGGAGATGGCTCTTTATGGAACGTACACCTGCTTCCCAGGTTCCTCCAAAGTGTGGTGCTGCGGGGGGATTTAGATGCCAATTAATTGCGCGAGTGGAGGCATATTTGGCAGCTCCTTGATTTGAGTTGGTGATTGCAATTTTTAATTCCTTATCAAGTGTTGTCTGTGCATAGGCCCCTTCTGGCAATGAATCTTTTTAGAGCTGCTATAAAGGCATCGGTTGTCAACGAGGAAACGAGCCACGGCTCGCCTGGGAATTAGCAAGATCAACTGTCAACTGTCAGTGTCGTTGGTGCCGGTCGTCCGCGTTTTATTAATATTTTTTTATGTTTTTATTGTAATTTTTAATAACTAAATATTTAATTTTGTGTTTTAAGTGGTTTTTAAGTTAGTGATAGTGACAATTTCGCTCGAGTATTTTATTTTTGTTTTCTTTTTCTTGTTTTTTGTTCGGTGTTTTCTTTTGTTATTTGTGTTGTGCTACGGTTTCTCCAGCTGTTCGAGGTTGGTAACCTTTATCCTTGTGCAATTTTTAATCTTTTTTCTTTTTAAACATTTTTCTTTTACTTCTGATTCTTTTCTGAGGGCATAAAAGAATAAAAATAAAATTGGGTGGTAATTTTATTTTCAATACCATAACCTCATTTTTTTAATATTTTTTCCTTTTCTTATTTTTTTTCACCTGAGGTTATGCAACGTTTCGAAACCCATCTGCACTCAAACTGCATAAAATTGTTTTAAACAATTTTGTCTTATTTGTCTTCGCAGTTAAGTGAGGTTTTATCGTTTTCAATTTTTTAATTTTTTTTGTCTTATTTTAATCATACCATTTTTTTTTTTCTAATGGCGAGTCAACAAGTCTGCAAGCTGTGCTCTTCGGAAATTGTCCGAGATGGGATTTTTTGCGATGGTGTATGTGGAGGCGTTTTTCACCTCACCTGCCTCAAACCTCAAGTAAGTGGCAAACCTCCGACCCCTAGAGGGTCAACTTGCAGTGAATGCTTCAACATTCAACCCTGCCACGTCCTAAGACTAATGACAGACATTTCTGATGTCTTTCTCGATGGACATGAAAAAGTCATGGGTCGTTTTAACACCTTCTCTGGAAATGTCTCACATTTTCAGATGTTAGCCGATGATGTCCAGTCGATCAACGTCCGCCTTGATAGCTTATCAGACACCCTTGATTCTGTTGCGTCCAACTCGGGTTCCCTAATGAATAAGCTCCAAGAAATTTCTTCCCGGGTTGCAACAGTCTTTGACTCGATCGACGATATACATTCAGCGATTGTCAATCTTGTAGCCACTTCATCCTGCTCTGTCAACTCCTTAGCTCCTCTTCATCCAATATTAGACGACATTAAAAGGAGTACGAAGCGTGTTCGGGCTGATATTGAATCGCTGTCAACAGCAGTGGTGCAAAATCACAATGCCCTGAGTTCTCTATCGCTAAAATTTGAAAATGTTTGTGATAGAATAAACTCCCCCTCGGTGGCGCCAGTATCTTATGACGCCTCGCAGGTAGGGGAGCAGCTTCTTTCTACACCCTGTCCCACAGCTGTTTCTCTAACGGCGGATGATGCAGCTGCTCTTAACACCACAGCCCTGAACGACCCGGTCATAACACTTGAAAAGGGCACTTCGGTGGTGACTGCCCCCAGCCTGGCTCATGACCACAAGAAAGCCCGTAGAAAGAATGGAAAACGCAAACGCAGTCGTAAAGTTAACGTTACGGATGCTGTCACTGCAACCCCCTATCTAAGCTCGTCTATCCGCGCACCCTCACTTCCAATGGGCTCAAACTATATCCCAGAACCGGTTGCGGCATCAACCTCTTCTATTAGTATCATTGGACCGTCGGGCACTGGAGATGCTGAGTCTCCGGTAACCTGCACTAATCTGACAACGGTACCCAGGCCACGAACTATTTTCATTTCGCGTTTCTCCCCAGAAACTACGTGCGAGGCAATTAAAGAATACCTAATGGGGAAAACTATTAATCCTGCTACAGTCTCCTGCAGGAAGATCAGCAATGTCTCCAAACCGGTTGCGTCTTTCATCTTGACTGCACCGCCCAATACCGCTGAAAAGCTTTTAGACCCCACGTTCTGGCCTCCTGGTGCCTTTTCAAAATGTTTTGTCCCCCGCACGCGCGAGCAGCGCACTCCTGATACTCTACAAGTTTCAAAAAACTTAAGACGCTTTCCCTCTATTACCAAAATGTGAGGGGAATCAGATCTAAAACCCAAGATGTGTTTCTGTCGACTTCGGCCAGTGATTTCGATATAATCGCTTTTACAGAAACATGGCTATACAGTGGGATTCTTAATGCCGAACTTTTCGACTCTTCCTTCCAAGTTTTTCGGAGGGATAGATATATTGACTCGGAGGCTCGTGGAGGTGGTGTACTACTTGCATGTAGTAACCTTCTCAACTGTTGCTTAATAACGCTTCCTGATTTTTCCAACACTTTAGACATTGAGGTCCTCGCTCTCAAAGTCTCCCTTGTTCATAACAACTTATTCTTAATCTGCTGTTACATCCCACCAGATATGTTCAGCACTC
This sequence comes from Thereva unica, assembly GCA_949987705.1. NCBI lineage: Eukaryota > Metazoa > Arthropoda > Insecta > Diptera > Therevidae > Thereva > Thereva unica. The sequence goes on along the minus strand of CATLJY010000321.1, from coordinate 50,509 downwards.
TTGACGATAGAGGTCAAAATCTCTATGATATTCTAATCGCTTGCATAAATCATATCCAAGATATGATGGATTCCAAAGATGAACTCCTACTTGTAGGTGATTTTAACTTACCCAATGTTAAATGGGTATCGTGCGATGATGACGATAACTACCTTCCTGGAAACAACCTTAACTCTAAGGAATCCAGCTTTCTGAATTCCTTATTTTCCTGCGGCTTGTGCCAAATGAGCGGTGTGAATAATATTTTAGGAAGGCGGCTAGATCTTGTATTCTTTTCCGACTCAGACAACATGAATGTTGAGCCTAGCTCAATTGTCTTGTCACCTGTCGATAATTATCACCCTCCTCTCCTACTGAGCTATTGTTCTGTCTTTAACAATAAGCCAATCCCAGAGGAGCCAACTTTTACCTTTAACTTTAAAAAAGCCAACCTTGAGGAACTGTCATCCAAGCTCACTTCGGTCGATTTCAATTGGTTGCTCTTACCTAATGAGTTGGATGTCGATGTAGCCAGATTTTACTCCGTCCTGTATGAAACTTTCGCATCCTGTGTACCTATCGAGCCGTTAAAATCATCCAGATCATCCCCACCGTGGTACAACAACGAGTTGAGACGTACCAAAAACCTGAAGAATAAACTCTGGAAAAACTACCTGAAGAAGAAAGACACTGCGAGTTTCGATGCATTTCTCAATTGCTATGACCAATTTCATGCTCTCTCCGAAACCCTCTATAAAGAGTACCTCAGAAACATGGAAGGTAAAGTGTTTGGTGATTCCAGAGCATTCTTTCAATTTATCAACACAAAGAAAAAAGTTGATAATTACCCTTACACCATGAAATACGAGAACTCCCTTAGTTCTAATTCAGCAGAAATTTGTGACAATTTTGCATCGTTCTTCCTCAAATCTTTCTCGTCCCCTGTATTCCAACCAGATGAAGACAATTTTCGACATATCAATGCAATCCAAGCGGCTCAAAACTTTTCCCTGTCTATAACCAGGGATGATATCTCGAAGCATATAAATGAACTTCCACAAGACTTTTCGTCCGGCCCTGATGGAGTCCCTCCAGCTGTTCTAAAATCCTGTGCAGGGGCCCTACTGTCTCCTCTTCTATATTTATTTCAAAAATCCCTAAATAAAGGGCGCTTCCCAACCTTATGGAAGAACTCTTTTATAATACCCGTCCATAAGAAAGGCTGTAAAAACGAAATATCTAATTATAGGCCAATTGCGAAGTTATCGTCTATACCAAAACTCTTTGAATCTATTATTTATTCTGCTATCGCCCCTATCTGCAAGAGGCTTATCTCAACAAACCAGCATGGTTTTCTTGCAGCCCGTTCCACTACTACTAATTTACTGGAGTTCTCTTCACACACAATTAGAGGCTTTGTCACTGGCTGCCAAACTGACTGTGTCTATACAGATTTTAGTAAGGCTTTCGACAAGCTCTCCCACTCTATTATAGTTCTTAAACTAAAGAAATTAGGCTTTCCGCATGCCCTTGTGGATTGGTTCCAGTCGTACTTAGCCGATAGAACCTACCAGGTTCTATTCCGCGGAGTCAAATCGAAGAATATCGAAGCGTCCTCTGGAGTCCCGCAAGGCAGCCATCTTGGCCCTCTTCTTTTTATTTTATCAATTGACGATATTGTTACACTGCTAAAGCACTGTAAAATCCTTATTTACGCTGATGACATCAAACTGTATCGCCACATAAGGAGTATAGAGGATTGCAAACTTCTGCAAGCAGATCTAAACACCTTCTATTCTTGGTGCTCCAACAACAACCTTGTGCTTAATATTAGTAAATGCGAGATCATGACTTTTTGTAGGAAACGTGGTGTTATAACTTATGACTATACTTTCCTTGACAACAAGGTCTCCCGTACTGAATCTGTAATCGATCTTGGGGTTAGGTTAGAAAGTAAGTTGGATTTCTCCACCCACATCAATTATATCTCCTCCAAGGGCAATTCAGTCCTGGGATTTATAAAAAGATGGTCCAAAGAGTTCAACAACCCCCTCGTCGCTAAACACCTGTACGTATCTTTGGTTAGGCCTTTGCTTGACTACGCTTCCCAGGTATGGTCTCCTTACTACTCCTCCCATGTTAGTAGAATCGAATCGGTTCAAAGGAAGTTCGTCCGGTTTGCACTCAGCCACCTCCCATGGGATGACCCACTCGCTCTTCCGCCTTATGAGAACAGACTTAAATTGCTCAACTTAAGCTCCCTTCATAAGCGCCGCGAGGTCGCTGACGTTATATTCGTTCATCGACTGATGAATGACAAGGTGGACTCTGGTTTCTTAAGAAACCGCGCGTCATTTAGAGTGAATAACTACAACCTGAGAGGTGAACCTCTTTTGCACATTAATTCCTCTAACACCAATTATGGCATGTTCGAACCCGTTAATCGCATGCTTATAAATACTAACAACAATAGGAGTGTGTTTAGCTTGCTAACCAGTGAAGTTGTCCTTAAAAGGACCCTTCTCAATGTGGCGTGACTCTCTACAGCTAAATCAAATGGAGTTATGTAAACACGACTCCCAATAATGCATCCCCTGCAATTCCAACCCCCCACCCCTCCGCAAATCTTCCCCTCCCCCAGCCAAAGAAATGACAAATTTTTAATATTGCAACACTTCATAACTTTGTTTAGGGGTCACATAGCCGGCTAATTTCTTCAAATTCTTGCTCAGGACACTTTTTTCTATCATCCCCTAAAATCCCAGCCCTCCTCGACGTGGGGGTTAAAAACGCGACAATTATAGAATCATGCATACTATGTACTCATTTCTGCTCCCTACTGTATATATATATATATATATATATATATATATATATATATGTATGTATATATGTGTATATGTATGTATATATATATATATATATATATATATATACCCAGTAGGACCGGTAAGCTTACAGAAGTACTGAAATCAGCACTTACTGGTAAGGGGTAGGCCTTACCACTCCCTTTTACAGAAGTGCTTACTTTTACACACGATGTCATAGGGGGTAAGGCCTTACTATGGTACTTACCTTAGAGTACTTATAGAACTGCTCATCTGTAAGGGGTATAGTAAGGCAGCAAATGGAACATTGCGAAAAGAGATATTCATGGGCGCCTGTGGATATGTGATCCGGTGTCGAAATGCTTTTATTTTTTCATCTTTTACAAATGCCTTTTTTTCCAAGCGCGAGAGTGGCTTTATCTAAGCAGTCCCCCAACTAAATTCTAAACTTCTCCAAAGCTGCTTGTCCTCCGTATCGAATGAGAGCCGGGCTACCGAGTATGCTATTGTCGCATTTTATGTCGACGAATATAATTGCCCGTTTTATTTTTTTCTATAAAATTGATGAAAGCTCCAGGAAAGCTCCCTTGAGTCATCGGGCAGATTCTCGCTTGTTTGGGTATAATTCTGGACTACACCTTACCATCTGCCTTCTCTTGTAATGGGGTTTGTAAGGGCTCATCTAGCACCAAGAAAATAAGGGGCACCCCTTACCAGATGAGTACTTATTTCAGTGCTCCATCGGTAAGGCCTTCCTAGAATTCCTACTGGGTATATATATATATATATATATATATATATATATATATATATATGTATGTATGTATGTGTATGTATATATAGATTTTCATGCTTAGCTGTAAAGTGCGCCTTCTGTGCTAGAAGGGTTAACTCTAGAAGTAAAAAAAAAAAAAACTCAGTCTAACCCAAAAGTTTTGGCACTTCTGATTTAATTGCGGCAACCCTTAAATTAAACTTTCAGAAACTCAAAAAAACTAAAAAGAAAAAAATATGCCGAGCTATTTTCGTTTGCGAGCGTTTGTTGGTAAAAGAAAAGAAACCCGTTAAATCTCTTGTTCATTTACACTTCATAAGTTAATGTAAGTTTAAAATTTTTGTTCATATTTTGTAAAAAATGATTGCTAAGCGGTCTTCCATTAATTATGTGCGGCATTTTGGGGGAGGGGGTCGAGCAGAATCTCACTCAATCTCAACAAATGGATCAACTTTGCATTCTACCAACATCAATTTTCTGAATTTTAAGCATGCCTCTGTCAAACTAACGCAATAGTCTACAATATCACGCTGCATATCAAAGTCTTCATTTTATGTTCCTCGTACCATTTGAGGAAACTATCACGATCTTAAGTTTTCATTGAGTCGGGACTGTAATATTCTACAGCTGGTAATTTCCCAATATATTTCCTATTCTCGAATGAATCGTTGAATAGAGGAGCGAAGTATCCTTTCTTATACACTGCTGGTAGATCAAAGGCCTTTGGTAGTTGTGATAGGCTCATAGGAAAATAATTTAGCGAGTCGATAAAATTTATGTTGTTCAACTGTATCATTATAATTTTCGTCCCCCGAATTATTAATTTGGGTTTCAGGTCTGTCTTTTTCAGAATGTAATTTAGTATGAATTGATGGTCAAACGCCTGACCATTATGAGCTATGACTACTACCCTTTTAAATTTACCCTTCCTTAGCTCCAACAAATCTATCAAAAACTCGTTCACTACATTAGTTTGGAAAATTTTCAATCTATATCCACATTTTTGGCAGAAATGTAACTTTTCTATATCAATGCAAAGTTCACAACGCCTCGCAGCTACACATAAATTTGGTTCATGCAGCTTTATGTCACCAGATGATCTCCTTCTATATATTTTTGATCTACAGTCCCTGGCCATATTATTATACTTAAGCAAAGAAATAGAATTTTCAATTTATTTTCGTCGTTTTATTGTACCATTTCTCAACAGAACCGTTACTTTTTTACTTATGGTAAATATTTTGTGTAGTTTTGAAAATTCACCACGTACAAACATATATGGCAGCACTGTAAAACACGAAAACGATAAATAAACGAATAAACGTGAAACACAGTGTAAAGGTCAAATCGTGTAAAATACATATTATATCGTAATTAAACAAGAAGTACAGCTCCGAAATTGCTCAATGTAAGTTTTTTATTTATGCTTTAACATTTCCTGTTGAAATTGTATAAAATTTGTTTGAATTGTGACAGTAATAAAATTTTTAGAATGGGTAAACGACGTGATATATCGCCAACCACGGTTGGACAAATTGCCGGCATGTTGAAAGCCAAAAACATGACCCAGAATCAAATTGCTGAAATTCTAAGAGTCTCGCAAAGTTCAGTGAGAAATATAAAGAAAAAAATTGATTTTGGCGAAGATTTGAAAGTCAAACGCAAAGGCGCGTGCGGTCGTCCTCGAATGACTTCAAAGAGAACTGATAGAAAAATTCGTTACATATGCATTCAAAATCGGAAAATGCCGTTGAATCTTTTAAAAAAAGAAGTTCTTGAAGCAGGAATTCAAGTATCTGAAAGAACGATACGTCGTAGGTTAGCTGAAGAAGGCCTCGTCGCCCGTAGACCAGCACGAAAACCAAGACTCACACCAGCCATGATCAAAAAACGTTATAGATGGGCTCAAAAGTATAAGAATTTCACAAGTGATGATTGGAAAAAGGTAATTTCATGATATATTCCTAATATATCTTCAATATTTGACTACAATGTGTAATTATCCTCAGTATTTTTTAAATGTTACAGGTAAATTTTTCAGATGAATCAACTTTCCAAGTATTAGTCGAAAAATCTCAGTTTGTGAGGCGCAAATCAAATGAGAAATACAAGAATGATTGTATTGTTCCGACAATAAAACATCCTCCTTCGGTTATGGTATGGTCAGTAATAAGTATTAAAGGTCCAGGGCCCTTGTACATCGTGGAAGGTACCATGAATGCTGAACAATACGAGAAAGTGCTGGAAAGACAGCTGCTCCCAACAATTAAAAAATGGTACAAAAAACGTGAAAAGCCTATTTTTATGCACGATGGTGCACCGTGCCACCGTGCTAAAAGAATAACTTCTTTCTTAGAAAAGAAAAAAGTCACCGTTCTTGATTGGCCGGGCAATTCACCAGACATGAATCCTATTGAAAATGTTTGGGAATTTTTAAAATCCGAAGTTTGTAAATAAGTTCCTACAACCAAGCAAGAGCTGATTCGTTTACTCAGTGACACCTGGCATCATAATGTAGAGTTAAGAAAAAAAATTGAAAATTGTATTGACAGTATGCCCCGTCGCATCAAAGCTGTGTTGGCTGCTCAAGGTGGCCGTACAAGATATTAAATTTTGGTAGAAAATCGTGTTTCATTTAAAAAAATGCTCCAATATAATTTGTATCACTACTTTTTGAATAAAACTGTTTCTTTTATCTATAAGTTATTTTAAACACTCATTTTTAACTAAACCTGTCGAGTTATAAACGTGTATTGTAGTTAAAATGGCGAAAACGTAATTTTTTCAGCTTAAGTATAATAATATGGCCAGGGACTGTACAACCTTCTCCTGTCTTGTTTCCAGGTCGTAAAAGACAAAAGGAGTATCTTTTGTCGGGAGTGCTCTGACATCTGGTTGTATAAAGCAGAAGTGTCCTTGTTCCACGTGTTTATAACAGATATTGCAAAAATATTCACCGCATATACGAGTTTTATCTGTTTTATAGGTCTTGAGACAATCTTTGCATTTTGTTATTACCTCGCAAACACTTTTCTTATTTAACGACCCTGACGCTTTGTGATAGTTGAAGCAGTTTTGTGTTAGTGTTTCATTTAAGCAATATCGAACCTTGCATAACATAGCATAACAGCAATAAAAACCCGTAAAAAAATGCGAAACAATTTTATTACATTACTCAAACATCGGCATTTCTTATAACATTCATTATAATTACTTAATTACTCATTATAAAATCGTAATAAAAATATTCAGAAAATCTGTCACTTTTGTTCCTTCGGGGCGCTGTAAAACCCTTCCTAGTGAATGAAATTAAAAAAGTTATGAATGAAAATTATTTCTAATGAAACCCTTTAAAAAACTTGTTATTATTATTTTTTTTTTGTTAAAGTTGAAGAAAAAAAAGTTATAACTTTTAAAAGAAAATATTGTGACTAATTTTTGTGTTCTAAGGCTTATAACTTCTTAATTATTCATGTTACCACAAAATTTAGAATAAATTAATTCTAAACAAAAAGTGTCCTTGGAAATTTTCTGTGAGATGTACTGTTTCGGAGATATAGTGGAAAAACCATTTGCAAACATTTTCCAAGATGGTGGCCAAATGGGGGGTTAAAATCCCGAAAACTCAAACTTAAGCTTGCATTGACCCTCTCTACACATCCCAAAAATAAAACCTTGTCCTGCATTTTTGCAATGTTAAAGTACCATTTCCATGGACTAGTTTGCAGGTGGGCTATTGATTTTGAAACTAATTTTGCGCCCCCGCAGATTGAAATGACTGATATGTGTTGTCATATCGCTGGTGATGGAAAATTTACTATCAAACTCTCTACCCAACAATTCTTTTAGCTCCTCAAAACGCCTAACATCGACGCTCTTCTCAACAGCCAACCTCGCAGTCCCTTCTAGTACCCTCCTTGTGTAGAGGTACTTTTGCCCATCGTTCCAACCATGAATAAGTGCAAAGTCTTCGAACTCCGTTATCCATTCAGTGTACTTTTTATTAGTATCTCCACTAAACTTTTGTAATGATTGTTTTACATATTTAAACATTCCAAGCTCTTCGTCTACCTGAGCCCTAAGCTTCAACATTTTTTTCATGCTTAAATTACACTAGTAGCTTAATCTTTTTTATTTTCAAATATATATCCACCCACACTTTTGCACTTTTTTTAAAACACTTTCAGCACTCGAAATTCCGATTAGCTTAAAACTTCTCAAAACACTTTTTAAAGTCAAACTGTGAAAATAAATACATACATACTTCCCGACTCACGTTCTGCGTTTCTAAAAACAATCTTCGAATGACGGAGATGCATTAGGGTAGGTTTTTATATACGCGACCCCATGCACAAAATGGAAAGGAATTTCATTTTATCAATTTAGTAGTATGTGAATATATGCAGAAGCAATAAATTTTTCATTTTAACTCGTAACAATAATCTTGGCTGGTTATCTAATTAAGATCTGCCGATATTTTATTAATAACCATTTTGCAGGTAGAGCAATTTATTCTGTGTTTGTGTATATAATTTCCTAGCGACTTGCTGGTTGCGTGATCGTAATCAATAATTTAATAAAGCGACTTGTTTCAAACTTTTGAATTTGAACTCGCCTGCCATTTTATTTTAATTGGTTCGCTTGGCATCTGCATTTCTTAGCTAGATAATAATTTCATTTCTGTGACAGCTGTGAAATAAGCAAGAAACGCAAAAGAAAACAAAAACAAACGGGCTCTTACAGCTGCGATCAGATCATGTGCAGTTGCGCAGTATATCTGCTTACGTGATCGTAATCAATAAATTAATAAAGCGACTTGTTTCAATCTTTTGAAGTTGAATTCGCCTGCTAATTTATTTTAATTGGTTCGCTTGGCATCTGCATTTCTTAGCTAGATAATAATTTCATTTCTGCGACAGCTGCGAAATGAGCAAGAAACGCAAAACAAAAACAAACGGGCTCTTGCAGCTATGATCAGATCATGTGCAATTTCGCGGTATATCCGCTTGCGTGATCGTAATTAATTATTAAAACGACTTATTTTAACAGTATCGATGTATGGGTAGTTCAGACCTATATAAACTCCATTTTGGCTGATGATGCTTAAGTAGAGTTTCAGCAGTTTCAGAGGAAGGAAGAAGAAACTCGCAAAAGTTAAATCAAGTGAGGAGACGAATTTTTTACTGAAAAATCAAAAGAGACATTTGGGTAAAATGTTATAGTAATAATAAATTTTCAATTATTTTACAATTCCACTTTATTCTCTTCAGATAAGTGCAGCATGAATATGAATAATTTTGAGTTTGGTGATGATAATTTGGAGCCAACTAGGAGAGCGTCGACTAGCAAATGGGTAAAGAGGCGACTTTTCGAACAGAAGAAGGAGGAGGATTTCTCTAAGCCGACTCTGAGCAAAAGGAGGAAAAACATGTCCCCTATCATCTCTGTGAATGATGATGATGATACTGATGTCGATGAGGATGAAGAATGCATACTGGAGGAAATCAACAGTTTTCAATATAAGAAACACCTGCCTTTCAAAGACATGAAACTCAACGAACCGTATAACATAATTGATGCTAGGAAGGTGAATACCAAGTTCGGGGAAAAAGTGCTGGTGGAGCTGGAGGATAGTATTATATACCTACCGGGAAGGTACACTGACCTCTCCGGTAGGGGGAGTAATTTATTAAAAAAAGGGAAATATGCCATAGAGAATTTGGGAGAGAAGGTAATTCCTTCAAAATCATATTTAATCATATTGTCTATACAAGAGCATCCAGGGGTCACCGATGTAAAGCCAACATCTTCGTTGCCTATCGGAAGGACTTAGATTGTGCCGACCTTAGATCGCAGATGGCGTTTCTCAGGACTGGTCTCTTTGGTGCACCCGCATCGCCAAAGGTATTTGAGGCTGTTACTACCATTTGACCCCTGCATGGTCCCGCCACAGAAACGAAAATCGAACAATTTGCTCACAAGAGGCCCGCACGCTACCCTTACAGGCATGTTCGCTCCCGCCACAGGCATGTACCTTCCCACCACAGGCACGAAAATCTAAAAATTCTCCTGCCAGAGGTGTGCACGATTCCACGTCCAATGCTGCTTGACATACGCGCATCTAACGGAACCGTTCTACTGAATATGCTGTTGGCAGCCTTTATGGTCACCAAGATAATTGTCCTTTTCTTTCCTTATAAACATTTTTTTAAATTCCCACTTTGGCTCCCTTTAGTCTAGAAAAAGTGTGCGAGTATCCTTGCTTGGGTGCCATACAGGCGATTTTGTGCGTGCTATTTTTTTATTCCCGAGTAAAAATAGAGCTCGCCCGCTTCTAGCATGCAGCAAGCATGCTCTAGCCTGTGCGACGCCCGAAACACGCACACATACTCAGGCGTGCATACTAGTTGCGAGAGCCGTAGAGCCTAGTGCATGTTAGATGCGGGAAAGTTTCATTTTTACTCAGCAATCATGTTTAATTGTAGAAAAAATAGTGTGTGTAGGACGACACTTTAGAAGTGTTAACTTCTATGGCTAGTCTATATTTCGAAATCAATCTTAATACAGGAGGATAAGGATCAACCCTATTTTATTTATAAATATTCTGTTAAAGTTTATTTAATTGTTACTTCTATGCACTCACGTCAAAATGTGTTGCAATGTTTTTCCTAAACTTATCACACAAAGATCGGACGATGGATGACTGGGATAATGTAGTTTTTAGTAAAAATAGTACATAGCTCATAGGAAATATGTAGTACATAGTATGTTATGTTTGTTAACAAGAAAACTCCGATTTTGTATGCTATGTAATTATAATTACTTTGTTGAATATAAATTGTGAAGTAGAACGGCTGCTCTTTATAATGGTTGAGAATCGACTGACTCCTGTTATCAGTGGATGGTAGAAGTTAGAATCGCCGCCTTTATAATTGCTGGCTGTGAAGCTAACAATGTGTGGTTATTTTGATATGGATGTAACATCTTTCCCTTCCGCGGAAAAAGAAATACTATGGTTGACAGCGCTCCGGTTGTTTGCGTGTCCTTGTTGAACGGCGTAGCTGAGGTGTTGACTCTGGAAGTGTATTTCCTCTGTTCTGGGTGGTATTTCCCATAACGTCCTCTTCTGCAAGTGTTGGTTGTTTCTCTTCAAGGTTGTCGGGTGCAATGGTTTCCGCCTCTTGGGGGTTTTCATCCTTATCTGAACCTGAAACTTGAGGTGTCTGCGTCTGTAAATGTTCTTGTATAGTTTTAGGTAAGTCAGTCTCTGTACTTTCATTGACCGGTATTTTCATCTTGTCTGTAAATGTTGACTGACATTCTGTTTCTGCATTTGGCATCTTCCGGTATTGCATTAATAGCCGACATAGTTTTTCATGCAGGTCAACGCTTCCATTCGCAACAGTGCGAAGACCATGTTTGATTGTTCGAACATAACGTTCCGCTTGCCCATTTGATGAGGGATGATAAGGCGTGCAAAGTTTATGCTTAATTCCATTTGACCTTAGAAAACATTGCTCATCAGATGTAAATGATGGGGCGTTATCTGAAACAAGTGTTAGAGGAAGTCCGAATCTTGAAAAAATTTCACATAGAATTTTGATGGTAGTTTTAGATGTAATGGTTTTGTTCGGTATTGCTTCAACCCACTTACTGTATGCGTCTATGACTATTAAAAAATTTCGCTCGTAAAATGGTCCAGCGTAATCTATATATCTGCATATATAGGCAACGAATATGTTGGCTTTACATCGGGTGACCTCTGGATGCTCTTGTCTATACAAGAGTAACTGACGGAGGAGGGTGAAAAGCGAGTGTTTCGCGCCTCAAAACGAAACAATTACCGGACTGATTCTCCAGGTTGGGCGTTGGGCGACAGTCTGACAACCTTCCACCGTTAAAACCCACCCGTCACGAATCCTCAAGGCAGGCCCTGGACAGGACATACCCAACGCCAACGACCCTGGCAACGAAATATGGAATTTGATTTTGGAACTTCGAACGTCAGAACGCTCAACAAGACGGGCGCTCTGGGTTCACTTTTATTACTACTCGAAAAATACTGCACAGCAATCTCCGTTCTATAGGAAACCAAATGGACTCACAGTGGCATAATGGATCTCAGAACCCACATGATACTCTCCAGTGGTTCATCGAATGGAAGAAGAGAGTTCGGCGTTGGAAAATAAAATAAAATCACTGATTCTGGACTTCAAGCTTCTCACGGATGAGGTGAAAAAGAAGTTCTACCAGGAGCTAACAAACGCCATCAGATAAATATCGTCAAACGATATTAAAATGGTGCTTGGAGACATGAAGGCCAAAGTAGGAAGAGGAATTCCTAGGACTCATAGGAAAGCACAGCCTACATAACGCTACCACTGACAACGGTGGTAGATTGATCGATCCCACTAGCTCTAACTTAATGGTAGAACGTGCAACAATGTAACAACAAATATTCATAGCATGACGTGGCAGGCACCAGACGGGGTAACAAATAATCAAATAGACCACGTCCTAATTAAGAAAAGAGGGGCCAGGAGTATACTGGGTGTGAGAACTATGAGGGGAGCGTGCTGTGGCTCGGACAACTATCTCATCAAAGTGAAATTTAGAGCCCGGATAACGACCAAAACTCACATAGGGCAAACACAACTAATGCAAGTTATAGACAAGCTAAAACTTGAAGAAAGAAGAGATGGCTATTAGAATGCTGTCGTACGAACCTTGAGACAAGGAGTAGGAGAAGAGCCCGACATCAACAACAAATAGGAAAAACTGAAGAACAGCGTAAAAGAGGAAGCAGAAGAGGCCCTAAGCTGGGCCCCCAGACAGACAAGAATTGACTGGTTTGATCGGGATTGCAGAGCTTCAATAGAAGAACGAAACCAGAGCCACCGGGAGTACATCGCAAGGCCCACAAGAGCAAGGATGGAAGTCTTTAAGCTAAACAGAAGAACTGCAGGCAAGTTGTGCAGAAAGAAGAAGAGAGAGCATCGAAACAGGAGGTGATTAGGGCTCCGATAGCCTCTTTATAACAAACTCAGTGAATAAATGCGACGTTAGAGAAAAAAGACTGCAAGGTTCACTCAATACTTAACAATTTATTTCAATTATTATAATCTGCTTATTAACTAAAATTTATTGTTTTAATCCAATTTTTCGATCTTTAATTGTACAACCTTTATACACAGCTTTTCTCCTGCTCCGAAGTTTTCCTCTAAGTTTGGATGGTCTCGACTGGAGAACCTTTGTTGGTAACAAGCTTTCTCCGGGTATTTGGTACTCCTAGAGCTTTGCGTGGTCACGATTGTAGATCTCCCTGACAATGGTGGTGCGGAACTTTGCTGAAAGTTAAATTGCGTTTAATAAAGATATTTGCATTAGCTTCAGGGCAACTAATGCAACCAAGAATTTATATTAGCCCAGTACAGCTAATATAACAAGAAATTCAGAATTTATATTAGCCCAGTACAGCTAATATAATCAGAAATTCACATTAGCTTCAAAACGTCTAATGTGACCGAGTTGAGATCGCTTCGATTTCTACCTCACAAGCGTATAGAAGATCAAGAGTGATCTGAAGCTTTGGGCAACGCGCTCCGGTATTTATTTGCTCCACTGTAATGCGTCAGTGGGACCTGGTGGGGAGCTTTAGAACTTGTTGTGGATCGTGTTTCCTTAGCGGAGCTTGGTGGGGAGCTTCAGAACTTGTTGTGGATCGTGTTTCCTATGTGTGCGTCAGTGTTGACACTTGGCTGTCAGTTCTGTCGGCTCGGTAAGTTTTTTAATTATTTTCATATGTATATTTTAATTTAATTATTTTTTTCCTTTAGGGTTTTAATGGGAGCCTAGGAGTTATGTTGCGGTGGAGCGCTGGATTTTGCCTTTCTTGGTGTTGTCAGGTTAGTATTTTTCTGTAAGAATTATTTCTTTGTGGTAATTTGTTTTCATTTTAGGATGGATACTGCCGGCGGTTTATCCTTGATTGGCGGGACACGGGAACTATTGTAAGGTAAGTATGTTTGGAAATATCTGTTTGATTCGTGCTAATATTTATAATTTTAGGACCTCTTATAAGATTGAACATCCTCCGGGGCCTTGAAGCGTTTGCTTCAATAGATGGACTTTTTTTTGATTTTATATCTGATATATGTATATTGTTTTGATTTTATTAATAAAACACACGATTTACTGCACTTGATCGAATTTTATTTTATAAGCACCAAATTTGAATTTATTCGTTTCAGGTTTAACAATTAGTTCTTGGGTTTGTTGTCTTTTTGTTTCTTTTGCAGTCCATTAGTGGAGTGCCCTTGCTGGAGGGGTTTCCCTGGGGGGTGAAGTACCACCCGGCACGTTCGGTCCTTGTTTAGGGTGAATCGTAAGATTTTCCCTTCGAACTGGGTGCGATAGGATGTTTTGGCGTTCATAATTCTTGTCCATGGTAGTGGAAGGGCCTTAATTTTCTCCCATAAGGCGGGTTCCACTATTACATCGGGCGGTGGTTGGTTGCGGCGCATTCGATACTCATCCAGGGTGATTTTTTTTCGTGGGGTAGGTGGCGTAGCCTCTGAGGTAGTCCTGACCTTTGATGTTGGGACCTTTTGGGGTTGCGTCCGTCGCCGAATTTCTGGGCCGCATGCTGTGGCTTCAAAGGGTTTCCTGCTGTATGGCCGCTGAGGTGAGGTTGGGGCCGATAATAATTTTTCCTTGATCGGTCTTGGCGGTGTTGTTAATTTGGGCACGTCATCGATCCACAAATAATCCATTTTTTTTTTTTAAATAATAATAACTATTAAAATAATAAATAATAAAATAGAATAAAACTTGTTGATTCCTTGCACGGTGCTCGGGAAATGAACGAGGTAAAAGAGATTGCTTTCTGACGATTTCGTTAACGGTTTCTTTAGTCGATATTAGAGTGAGTTTCGAAATTGTTTAAAGTTGGTTTGGATCTATGATTTGGTATTCTGTAGTTGCTTAAAGCCTAGTTTCCTGTGTTAGTTTAATGATTTGAGATGTTTGTGTTACTTGCGAATTGTTAAATGGGAGGATTATTATTTATTATTGTGGGGTTGTATTCTGTTCACTGTCATTGATAGGGAGACGAGCTAATTTGGTTATTGGCCGCCGATTTATTGAGTCTTTCATCTTTATGTCTGCTGTGCGCACTAGACCGTCAGATCCTGGGTGTACGTTGACCACACGGCCGAGTGGCCAATTAAGTGGCGATAAGCGATCATCCTTTACTAACACTAAATCTCCTGTTTTCACGTTTGGTTGCATCTGTAACCATTTGGGGCGTTGTTGTAGTCTAGATATATATTCTGTAGCCCATCGTTTCCAAAAATGTTGTGCCAGTTGCTGAGTGAGCTGCCACCGATTGAGATGATTGATGTTTCTTTCGACTAGATCGGCTTGTGGGGGCGCCAGAAGAGCATCGCCGATGAGGAAGTGTCCTGGTGTTAATGTTTTTAAGTCAGTTGGGTCTTCGCTGATTGGGCACAAGGGACGAGAGTTTAAACATGACTCAATCTGGCACAGAGTTGTCGCCATTTCCTCAAAAGTTAGAATAACGTTTCCAACAATCCGACGTAGATGTTGTTTAGTTGATTTGACCCCGGCCTCCCAAAGACCGCCGAAGTGAGGGGCGTGTGGTGGGTTGAAGTGCCACGTTATACCGGCATGAGAGACGTGTTCCGCAAATTGACTTTGTTGTCGAGATATTTCCTTCAGGTATGCGTTGGCTCCTATGAAGTTGGTGCCGCAGTCGCTATATATGTGTTGAGGTGTTCCTCGTCGTCCTACGAAGCGCTGAAAAGCCGCTAAAAATGCCTGGGTGGTTAATTCACTAACCAGTTCTAGATGGATAGCTTTCACGGCTAAGCATATAAATACCGCGATGTAGCCCTTTGTAGCGGGGGCTCCTCTCCTTTTGCTGGTTTTGATGTTGATGGGGCCACAGTAATCGATACCGGTGTTGGTAAATGGTCTTGCTATGTTGACCCTTGGCTGCGGTAAGCTTCCCATTAATTGAGTGGCGAGTTTAGCGCGGAGGCGAAAACATATGATGCATTTTAGTAGCAACTTTCGAACAGTGTTTCGACCATCTAAAATCCAGAATTTTTTCCTTAGCAATGACAAGGTTAGCTGGGTTCCGCCATGCAAGCTCAAGCGATGGAAGTGGTCGATGATGAGGGTACTTAGATGGTTAGATTTCCCCAGGATGACTGGATGTTGTTCATCATAGCTTATATTGGCGTTTTGAAGACGTCCACCAACCCTTAAAAGTCCCTCCTTGTCAAGGAATGGGGATAGATTCAGGAGTTTACTGTCCGTGGATAAAGTATTATGCCTTTGTAGATGAGTAATATCCTTACTAAAATAGGTCTGTTGATGGAACTTGAGCCAGAAATGTGTTGCTTTCGTTAATTCTTGTGATGTTAACCACAAATGCTCAGATTTTGCGCGTGCAACAACTCGAAAGCAGTAAGCGGTGATTCGAATTAGTTTGGGATATGACGAAAACTTAGTGAGAAGCTCTGCTAGGAAGGGGTTGCATATAGGCTGCACATGGAAGATCTGTACGGGTTTTTTGGCCTCTAGTTCGGTATCGGTAGGTTCTTCTGGTTGAGGCCAATGATCATGATTCTTGCTCAACCATTTGGGTCCGTTCCACCAAAGAGAAGATCTCAGCAATTCGGTTGGTGAAACTCCTCTTGAGGCGAGATCTGCAGGGTTGTCTGACGAGGATACGTGGTGCCATGGTGCATTTTCTATTAGGCTGAAAATCTCGCTTGTTCGGTTTGCCACGAACGTGGCCCACTTCCTTGGTTGTCCTTTCAACCATGAAAGTACAATCGACGAATCTGTCCACATATGGATTGGTATATTATGTTTAAGTTGAAGAGCTTCCCGTGTATGCCGTACTAGTTTTGCTGCCAGTACCGCACCGCATAATTCTAATCTAGGTATTGATATCTGTTTAATTGGTGCTACCTTTGATTTAGACGCGATTAAATGAACGTTGACGATGGTATCTGGAGATTGAACCCTTAAATATAACGCCGCTGCGTAGGCGTTTTGTGATGCATCGCTGAAGGCGTGTAATTGGATATCGATATTTCCCTGAGTCGTGCCAAACCATCGTGGAATTCGTAGTTTTTCTAATAGAGGCAATTGACTCTTTAATGTTAACCATGTCTGCTGAATCCTTGGAGGCACCGATTCGTCCCATCCACAACCGAGCATCCATAGAGATTGCATCAGGATTTTTGCGGTCACTATTATTGGGGTAATCCAACCCAGAGGATCGTACAGTTTCGCGATTTCAGAAAGTAGTTCTCGTTTACTAGTCACTACTCGTTCTGAGGAAATGGTGATTCGGTAGCTGAAGGTGTCAGATGATGGGTGCCAAATAATGCCTAGTGATTTGACACCTTGGTCTAAGCTGAGATCCACGGAATTGGGTAATGCCTTGTCGTCGTCCGGAATTTGAGTTAGAACAGCCTGGCTGTTCGAGAGCCACTTTTTTAGCTTAAAACCCCCGTGCTTCATAAGTGTCTCGATCTGTTGGTAAATGATGGTTGCTTCTGGCTCGGAGTCGGCTCCAGTTAGCAAGTCATCAACATAAAAATCATTTAATGCGATTTTTGACGCTACCGGGTAGGTGTCACGTTCATCTTCCGCTAACTGTTGAATGGTTCGTATTGCTAGGTACGGAGCGCAGGTTACACCGAAAGTTACTGTGGTTAAGCAGTAATCCTTTAAGGGTTCTGATGGGGAATCTCGCCATATAATTTTTTGATACTTAATATCATCAGGGTGAATCATGATTTGTCGATACATTTTGACAATGTCTGCGATGAGCACAACCTTGAATTTCCTCCGTCGATTTAGGACGGCAGTCAATTCATTTTGTAGCGTGGGTCCAGTAAATAGAACGTCGTTGAGGGAGTATCCAGAGCTGCTTTTCCTTGAGGCGTCAAACACCACTCGGAGGTGAGTGGAAGTACTGTCCTTGAATACTGCGTGATGAGGCAGGTAATAGCTGGTACATGACCACGTGTTGTTTTGGTATGTCTTCTCATCATCAGATTCCTCGGCAGGGACCATATGTCCCAGCTCTAAGTACTCCTGTATGCATGTGGTGTATTCGTCCTTTAATGATGGGTTGGACATGAATCTTCGCTCGAGGCTTCGAAAACTTCCAATTGCTGTCGCGCGAGAGCATCCTAACGATCTCTTGTGGGATTCATCGATGAATGGTAGACGTACACAGTATTTCCCATCGTCCAAGCGTTTATGAGTGGTTTTATATATTGTCTCACAGGCTTGATCTTCTTGGTTGAGATTTGTGGTTGTGGGGACTTCCTCCACAAGCCAGAACTTCTGGATTTGTTGGCTGAGAGTGGTTAGTGACACTATTGAAGAGAATGTGTTGATCTTGGTCGAGTGACAGTCCTCTCTACATGTTTCTCCACTTAGTATCCAACCAAGAATCATATTTTGAGCCACAGGTTGACCCTTCAGGCCTTTGCGAAGATTGGGTAAGAGAAGTGACCCATAAATTTCTGCACCAAGAATGACGTCGATACGGCCTGGTCGATCAAATGTAGGATCAGCCAGCTTGAGCCCTTGTATACTCGTATGATTCCACTCGGTGGATGTGATAGGTTGGGATGGTAATTGACTGGTTAGGTTCTTGAGCACTAACGCGGTCACATCCATCGTAAAGTTGTGTGCTGGAACTACTAGAGCTGTTTCCACCATGGTCTCAGCTGTCCCCACTTCGGCTTGTCCTACTCCGAATATTGGTGCGGTGATACGCCTTTTAGGCAACGCTAATGTTTGAACGGCGTATTCAGTTATAAATGATGACTGTGAGCCTGGGTCAAGGAGTGCTCTGAACGTTCGCTGTATACTATGCGTTCCTTGCAGTGTTATGAGGGCTGTATAGAGAAGGACTTCTCTGTGTGTTGAGGAATGCAATGCGTTTACTTGGACTTGCGGAACAGCCGTTTGAGTTGTATTAGCGATGTCTCGCGCATGTGGAGTCGTGTGGATAGGACTTGCCTCTGGTTTAGTGGGATTAACATGGAGAAGCGAATGATGTCGTTTCTTGCAATGGGTGCAGGTATGTTTACTAGGACAGGCTGAGGCACGATGTCCGCGTCCTAGGCAGTTAATACATAGACCACTACGTCGCACGATGATGTTCTTTTCGGTGAAAGGGAGCGCGATGAACTGTGGACAATTCCTCAATGAATGATCCTTTCCGCAATGCGCACATGTAGAAGTCTGATTAACGACGAATGACTGAATTCTAGAGATAGATTTGCTTTGCTGGATGCTTCTAGTTGGTTTTGATTTGGTTGAATCGATAGCCTCCAGTGTACGAAAGCGAGTTTCTAGGAATTGCTTTAGAGTGTCGAAAGAAGGTAGCTTATTATCGCTGGCGATTTGTTGCTCCCAGAGCTGCAAGGAGTCTCTAGGCAATTTCCTAGTCACGATATAAATTAACATTAGATCAAAGATATCTTGTACATCTAGATTTTGTAGATTTTGGACACTTTCCGTGGTAGTGTCGAGTAATTTTTTAACTGAATCGGCGTTTTCGCTAGCTTGGGCCTGGTTAAACAATTTATCGAGTTGAACGTGTACTAACATTCTTTTATTGTCAAACCGTTCCTTCAAAATATTCCAAGCTGTCTCATAATTGAGGTCGGTGATTGCGAAGCCTTGAATGAGTCGCGCAGCCTCACCATGGGTACTTGCCTTCAAGTAATGTAGTTTTTCGGCATTAGACAAGTTTCTCTTATTATGTATGAGGGCTACAAAAAGATCGTGGAACGATGTCCACTCGGCATAGTTTCCGGAAAAGCTTGGTAATGAAATGCGAGGGAGTTTTAGCGAAGTTTCTACTCCTGGATCAATATTGGCGTTTGATCCAGGGGAACCCGATGGAGCACAATTTTGTATAGGAGGGGTGGTTTTCGAAGTTTCTGCTGATGATATCAGGTCTTCCAATTCACCCACGTGAAGCAGGTAGACTTCCTCTGTTTCCATGAAGGTTGGTCCTGATACATAGTCAGCTACGGCTTCGATGGGTTTTTCCTCTGCAGCCGCATCTAACAAGGTGGAATGATTAATTGAAATTTGTTCCCACAACGAATTCACGCGAACAAGACGCCTTTTAAGATACTGGGTCGTCTTCCGTGTTTTCGAGTCCTTTCCGTAATTTCTGAGGGAGTTTTGTAGATCCTCGACTAATAATTCTTGCTTTTTTATAAGTTTATCCATGATTGGATTCAGCGATAGTTCGACAATAAACTCTGATTAAGACCTTGACGATGCAGGCAGTTCTCTAAGTCACATTAAAATCACTGAGTATATTTATTATACCGGAATCTTGACTATATCCGGCTCGAAGGACCAAATGATTAGGGCTCCGATAGCCTCTTTATAACAAACTCAGTGAATAAATGCGACGTTAGAGAAAAAAGACTGCAAGGTTCACTCAATACTTAACAATTTATTTCAATTATTATAATCTGCTTATTAACTAAAATTTATTGTTTTAATCCAATTTTTCGATCTTTAATTGTACAACCTTTATACACAGCTTTTCTCCTGCTCCGAAGTTTTCCTCTAAATTTGGATGGTCTCGACTGTAGAACCTTTGTTGGTAACAAGCTTTCTCCGGGTATTTGGTACTCCTAGAGCTTTGCGTGGTCACGATTGTAGATCTCCCTGACAATGGTGGTGCGGAACTTTGCTGAAAGTTAAATTGCGTTTAATAAAGATATTTGCATTAGCTTCAGGGCAACTAATGCAACCAAGAATTTATATTAGCCCAGTACAGCTAACATAACAAGAAATTCAGAATTTATATTAGCCCAGTACAGCTAATATAATCAGAAATTCACATTAGCTTCAAAACGTCTAATGTGACCGAGTTGAGATCGCTTCGATTTCTACCTCACAAGCGTATAGAAGATCAAGAGTGATCTGAAGCTTTGGGCAACGCGCTCCGGTATTTATTTGCTCCACTGTAATGCGTCAGTGGGACCTGGTGGGGAGCTTTAGAACTTGTTGTGGATCGTGTTTCCTTAGCGGAGCTTGGTGGGGAGCTTCAGAACTTGTTGTGGATCGTGTTTCCTATGTGTGCGTCAGTGTTGACACTTGGCTGTCAGTTCTGTCGGCTCGGTAAGTTTTATAATTATTTTCATATGTATATTTTAATTTAATTATTTTTTTCCTTTAGGGTTTTAATGGGAGCCTAGGAGTTATGTTGCGGTGGAGCGCTGGATTTTGCCTTTCTTGGTGTTGTCAGGTTAGTATTTTTCTGTAAGAATTATTTCTTTGTGGTAATTTGTTTTCATTTTAGGATGGATACTAGGGATGTTACGGATCTTCGACTTCGGTTCCGAAAGGTCGGAACTTCCGATTGATTTTACACCTCGGACTCCGACTTCGGTTCCGAGAATTTTGAATCGGAGTTATGACGAAGACCAAAATTCAGCGGCGTACAGGTTTCAACAGGTCTCGAGCGCGTTCCGGGAACTCCGCTCGCATGTTTTGTTCAGTTGTTTGTGTTTTTTTTCTATTCATTTGTGTATAAGGCTTTGTGTAACGTGCATCGAGCTTTTACAGAAGTTAAGTAATTTGTTGTGAGTTACGTATTATTGAAGTGATAGTTATTTATAGATGAAGCCAAAAACGAGTGTTATATGGAACTACTTCAATGAAGTTGACGCAAATACGGCAAAGTGTAAAATTTGTGAGAAAACATATTCAAGAAAAGGAGGTACAACAACTTCGTTAAAAGGTCATTTAAAGTCTTTGCATGTTACTGAATACGGGGAATGCATTAAGCTCGAAACTGAAAAAAAAATCAGCCCTCGACTTCCACCCCACTTCAAGAGGCCAAAAAGCAAATGACTCTCAAAGACGCTTTGATGAAAAATCAAAAATGGGCTTCTTCAAATCCTAAATCAATGGAAATTGATAATTTGATCTCTCAGATGATTGCTCTCCAGGACCTTCCCTTCAATTTTGTAGAAGGCATTGGATTTCGACGACTGTTGCAATTCATCGTGCCGAATTATCAGTTAAAGGGAAGACAATTTTTTACGTCATTTATTTGTGATGGGTTGTATCCTAAGCTGGCCAGCAAGATAGTCGATTTGCTGAAAAATTTTACAAAAATATCATTTACTACCGATATTTGGACTGAACCTAGTTCTAATGTTAGCTTATTGAGTTTGACAGCGCATGGCATCACTGAAGATTTTAAGAGAATAAAACTTATTTTGAAATGCCACCCTTTTAATGATCGACATACAGGAGACGTAATTCAGGAAAAATTTAATGCAATGTTTCTGGAATGGCAAATACCTTCTGAGAAAATCCACTGTTTTATTCGTGATTGTGGGTCAAATATGATACGTGCAATGAGACTTGCGGAAATCCCTGATGTGAATTGTACTGTACACAGTGGTCGAAGTGGCAGGTTAAAAGTGGTGGGATGGTTAAAAATTGTTTTTATTTTGTGTCGCCATATACTCTAAAGGTACAGTTGACCCATTCATTTATCAGTTTTCAACCCTAAGTCTTTGTTGTTCCCAAAGCACTTAATGAACTGCAAATAGAACATCCTAGTCCACTTTCTTTAACGGTTAGCCATTTATATGTTTCTAACTTTTCATGCCATTGTGCTTCTGTCCAGTAATCTAGGATATTTCAAGTGATAAGCTTCTGTAATGTTCTGTAGTGGCTTGATGTACTACGTACATAACAAGGCTCTTCTTCCCGCACCTTTTTATCAACATGTTCTTTTTCAATAAGATTTTTTATTTTTTTTTTTATCAAAAATTTATACATTTTTTTTTTAAATAAACAACTTTTGAAACAAAACTTCGAAGTAAACTAACGCGATATGAATATAAATTCAAAGCTATCAGCTAATTTGAAATTTACGGAAAGCTGCGAAAATTGTTACAAAGCAAGTATACAATACTTAGCAACGAAAATTTCATTTGGTTTATATTTATACGTTACTATTCGAAGTTTAAAACTCTCATTTTAATTTATTTTTAATTTTTTCGTATTAAAAATTTTCTTCAAAAAATACTTTAAAAAAAATATGTTCCGGGATGCATTTTTTCTTCCTAAGAAAAGGCGGGATGAGTTTACAATTTTTTAGAAGTCCCGGGATGGCATCCCACCCCATCCCGCCTCACTTCGAGCACTGACTGTACATCAATTACAACTTTGTGTGCGAACTATGTTAGGTTCTGATGAAGAAATCAAAAAATTGATTGCAAAATGCAAAAAAATTTCCACGCATTTTAATCACTCTCAAATTGCTCAAATGGAACTAAAAAGAATACAAACGGAACAACTCAATCAAGAGGCTTTAGGCGTTGTGCAGGAGTGTAGCACGCTGTAAAAACTTACATAATTTAATTTTTCCTTTAAGATTTTTAGTTTGAGAATTAAGTTTCATATTATTTTATTTACAGTTGGAATAGCACTTTCTACATGCTGGAACGAATGATCAAAAAAAAAGATTCACTGTGCCTTTATGCTGGTAAGCATAGCATCCCACAAATATCTCCTGAAGAATGGCTGTATCTCAACAAATTAGTATCTGTTCTTCAACCATTTGAAGAGGTTACCAGAAATATGAGTGATAGTAATACTAGCATTTCATCGGTAATTCCACTTATACATATTCTAAAACATACATTACAACTGAAAGACAGTGAACCCGACACTAATAGAGCATTTAAAATCGCAATAAAATGTGCCATCGAACAACTGAATTCAAGATTTGGAGACCTTTCCTTTAACAAATTTTTTGCAATAGCTACATATTTGGATCCACGTTACAAAACAAAATTTTTTAATGAAGTAACTAAAGAAAAGATGGAGTCCGAATTGATAAGTTTGTTAGACGGCATGGATAACTCTGCAGCAAATCAGGCAGAAGATAATGATGACGCCCCTGCAGAAAAACGAGCAAGGTTCGAATCGCCACCAGAAGATGTCTCTACTAATAATAATGTCCAATCCATTTTATCAAACATATTGATGAGTAGCGATGATGATGGTGATGAAAACATCTCGACGGACAGCCAACCTCTTGACAAATTCTTCATATGGAAGAGCTTACTTAATGAGTACAACAAAGAAAAACGTATTCCTGTCAGTAATGACCCCTTGTTATGGTGGAGAGAAAATAAAAAATTTAAAATATTGCACTCAATTGCTCGTCAATATTTATCGTGTCCACCAGGATCAGTGGCAAGTGAGCAACTTTTTAGTGGCGCCGGACTCATATATGATCCATTGAGAAATCGATTGGATGGAGAGAAAGCTGCCAAGCTTTTGTTTATTAAGTATAATTTGCTTCTTTTAGAGTCAATTCATTTGATTTAATAAAAATTTAAAACTGACATATTTTCCTGTTGTTGCGTACCTACGTACGTGTGTGTAATATTGGAAGTACTGATTAAAGAGACTGATTACTGTATCATGTTTCTATTATTTTATTAGCCTTGCACTTAACAGTTAATTAACACATCTCTCTTGTACTTTACTTCCGACTCCGATTCCGATTCCGACTCCGATAAATCAAATTTAAATACTCCGATTCCGACTCCGGTTCCGGTAAAGTCACCTCCGTAACATCCCTAATGGATACTGCCGGCGGTTTATCCTTGATTGGCGGGACACGGGAACTATTGTAAGGTAAGTATGTTTGGAAATATCTGTTTGATTCGTGCTAATATTTATAATTTTAGGACCTCTTATAAGATTGAACAGGAGGGCTCTACAGCTAAAGGAAGACTTCAACGAAGGAAGAATTAGGCAAGGCTACAAAGGAAAACGCCAGATCACCAATAAAAACGTAACAAAAAATTTTCTTTTCATTTTTGCAGGCAGTACGGCCTGCTCTGCTGTCTAAAATCCACGCTATTGGTATCGACTCAATTCTTATGAACTAGATTGAGAGATTTCTTTCTGGCCGTTCAATTAAGGTAGTATTGGATGGCGCTGGTTCAAACCCACCCTCCATCTCGGCCGGCGTTCCCTAAGGATCGATCCTCTCACCTGCTCTCTTTCTAATATTCATAACGATCTGATCTCAATCCCCTCGAATCCACTCCATAGTTTCACCGATCACAGTACTCTGCGTTACTCTTACCACCACACCCTACAGCACGCCTCTTCGCGGACATTACGATTTAGTAGTTTGTTTATAAATAGAACAACTCGACTGTGGAACTGTCTTCCGCAGTCGGTATTTCCGAGCTCATATAACATCTCTGAGCTCAAACGCAAGATTCATCGACACCTACTAATGCACCCTCCAGACCCCTAACCTATCCTTTCTATTCTATCATTCAGATCAAGCTTACTACTATAAATTGCACCATGACTCGAACGGCATGACGGACTAGTAGTACAAAGCTAAGCTTCATCATATCACAAAAAAACAATACAGCCAAGAACGGATTTCTGCAGAGACAGATGGGAACTTGGGCAGACCCGGATAGGACAAAGGAAAGATGGAGACAAGGAAAGATGGACAGATGGAGACAGGCGGAAGCAATAGCAATCCGTCAAGATAGTATTCCAATAGAACCACCAACACTGGATGAGGTACGGGAAGCCGTGAAAAGA
Source organism: Thereva unica (assembly GCA_949987705.1). Classification (NCBI taxonomy): domain Eukaryota; kingdom Metazoa; phylum Arthropoda; class Insecta; order Diptera; family Therevidae; genus Thereva; species Thereva unica. The sequence continues at coordinate 25,231 of CATLJY010000321.1, read as the reverse complement.
CCAAAAAGCAACAAATCCCCAGGCATCGATGGAATCGCAGCTGAGCTACTAAAGGAAGGAGGATCGCAACTCTTAAGAAACTTTTATATGCAACATCTGGGAAGACAAAGTTAAACCAGATGATTGGAAGAAAGCGATTATATGTCCAATCTACAAAAAAGGAGATAAATTAACTTATGAAAACTACAGAGGCATCCCACTCCTCAGCACCTTTGTAGCTGCAAAACTACAACCTATAGCGAAAGGCCTTATAGGAGAATATCATGCCTTTTTTAGGACAAACAATTCAACATCGTACCAATTGCTGACCTTAATGAAAACTCTGGAGAAAACCAGGGAAAGGAATGTAGATGTATACCAGATATTTGTCGACTTTCAACAGGCTTATGACTCGATGAACAGAGAGAGGCTGTACAGGATTCTATTGGAATTAGGAGTCCCCTCCAAGCTGGTATGGATGAAATGTCAGGATAAAATGTGCAACGAACAGCTTGGTAAAATTAAGGATCCAAAATGCAGTAACATCAGAGTTCGAAGTGCGACAAGGTCTTAGACAAGGAGATGGACTAGCCCCCATGCTTTTCAACTTGGCCCTAGAATAAGTGATAAGAAAAACGTCGGTACAGAGAAGCGCGTCCATTGCAACGCAGTCTGTACAACTACTTGGATATGCGGATGACGTGAACATCGTGGGAAGGTCCTTCTTGGCAGACAGTCTACCTTGGGTCTACAATTACAAAAAGAATCGATGAAAAGAAAGAAATAACGAGACGACTATTTTTATGCCCAAAAACTGCACTCAAGATTTGTCCACAGAAAAGCGAAACTTTTACTCGACAAAACAGTAATACGACCAGTACTGTGCTATGGCAGCGAGAGTTGGGCTATGATCTAGGACATGGAGGAATGAGTCAACAGGTTTGAGAGGAAAGTTCTCAGATGCATAATAGGCCCAACGAGAGGGGATGGAATATGGCGAGGGAGATACAACAACGAATTGTATGAAATTTTTGACGACGCAGAACTCTCACAGTTTAAAAAAATCAACAGACTAAGACTAGCCGGCCACGTATTCAGGATGGACGATAACCGTATTCCAAAAATGCTTATGGTGGCAGAAATTCCAGGAAATAGACCAGTGGGTAGACCCAGGAGGAAATGGATGGACTCTGTGACGGCTGACGCAGAGACAATGCTCAACATTCGGAACTGGAGAACTGCTGCAAGGAACCGTCAAATTCGGAGAAATGTCTCAGAGGAGGCCAAGGTTCGATTTGGGGTGTAGCACCATTGGATGGAGGATGGCGGCAGTGCGTGTTTGTCGGCAATGCGTGCTGGGGGCCGACGCACAGTGGGGCAAAATGCCAAAAAGCTGGCCAAAAGTCGAAAAATCGAAGTTCGATTTTCGAACTTTTGGCCTGATAAATATCTAGTAGGAGACCCCTGCCACACATTAAACCGGTTTATGGCGGCAAGTGTCCTTTTTCTTTTCGCAGGATCGGTTCAAAAGTGACCGCTGCAGCAACTGTTTGGGTGAATTTTTAAGTCCTTGACGAAGCTGCTATTTGTTATGCGTATTCTACCGTGTGAAAAGTTATTAAATTAAAACAATATAGACTCTTATCCTCAAGATATGTAGAAAACATTTCTATAAGCAATATTGAGGCCTATTCTGTCGGTAAAATTTTATCATTTTATGTTATGTTATGCCATAAAATAAAAGAATTATCTAAATTCCTATTCTGTCCGACAAATTTTCTTTTCTTTTATGCATCATAACATAAAATATTTCCTGTTATGCTTCATAACATAAAAGAATCTCAGCAGCACATTTTAGGGGTATTTTGACATATTTTATGAAAATAACAGGCGTGAATTGACATTTGCTATGCAAAGTCGTGTCAATTGATTTTTTAAGTTTAATTAAAATTAATATGCCCAGGGCACGCTTTGATTTTGTTTATTTACATTTACAACCGATCAGCTGTTCATTTTCAACCGAATTGTTCAAAGCGTAATAGAACTCAGAGCGGATTATACTAAATCTTTTATGTTATGTGTCCATAAAAGATTCCATAAAATAATTTTATGGAACTATGACAGAATAGGAATTTCGAAAATATTTTATTTTCATTTTATGAAGAAGAAAGGGGGTGGGTCAAAATTTCCCCAGGCCCGGCGCAAGAGAAAAGTATCTCAGATTATCGGCTATAATGAGTATTGAATTTCTATATAGTTGTTATATCCCGTAACTGTGGCTAAGGTGTTAATAATTCTATTTCTTTTTGACTAATTAACCCTGTATTTTTGTAACGCCATCACATATCTTCATGAATAAAGTATCAGTGTACGCAGAATACTCCCACCTATCTAAAATTGTAAAAACGACTGTACCACAGTACCAACTTCCAGAGTTATGAGTCGTCAAAGTCAAAATATTGATTTTTTTAACAAAAATTTCACTTTCAACCACCTTTTTCTCCAAAATATTCATAGTCAACTAATGTTTTTTTCCCAGAATCAGAAAGCTTGGAGTGTTTCCTATGAATAATGTCGCGGCAATTTGTATGCTACGGCCTTTACTTTCGAAGTTATAAGCCGTATAATATAATTTTTCGGAATGTTGAGTTCGGAAACAGTACAGGTAAATTAAGTCGAAAAAAGCGAAATAGCGGAAATGATTGGGTACAGGCTAAAATGAATGTGGCAGAGAGCTTATTTTTAGAGTTTTTGTAAGGGGTTATAAAGTCTACCGATTTTCTACCCTTCATATATGGGGTTTTATGGTCAAAATATCAGTTTTTTGCAAATACATGTTAAACGGCAAGTGTTATCGTAAAATAGCCTTTACAAAATTCGTATATTATACTATTATTTGCAAAAAAATGTTCTGAATTTTCCCGTATGAATTGCCATTCATGAGGTATCGCCATTTTAAAGATTAAAAAACCCATATTTTAAATGTTATTTTTTTATTAAAAAAGGCCGCTAAATTCGAAATCAGCGACCCCCGTATACCAAGTTTTGTAGCAATTTGCCGCCATTTTGAAGGCGCCATCTTGTTTATGAAAAATGGACACTAAATTCGTAATCAGAGACCTCAAAAACCCCCGTATACCAAGTTTTGTAGCAATTGAAGGATATTTAACTACTTTCGGTCGCAATTTTGAAGCCGCCATCTTGTTTATGGAAAAATGGACACTAAATTCGTAATCAGCGACCCCAAGAACCCCCTTATACCAAGTTTTGTAGCAATTGAAGGATATTTTACTACTTTTAGCCGCCATTTTGAAACTCCCATCTTGTTTATAGAAAAATGGACACTAAATTCGTAATCAGCGACCTCAAAAACCCCCGTATACCAAGTTTTGCAGCAATTGAAGGATATTTAACTACTTTTGGCCGCCATTTTGAAGCCGCCATCTTATTTACGGAAAAATGGACACTAAATCGTGATCAGGGACCCCAAAAGCTCCCGTATACCAAGGTTTATAGCAATTGAAGGATATTTAACTACTTTTAGTCGCCATTTTGAAGCCGCCATCGTGTTTATAGAAAAATGGACACTAAATTCGTAATCAGCGACCTCAAAAACCCCCGTATACCAAGTTTTGTAGCAATTGAAGGATATTTAACTACTGTTACGGCGCAGCAGCGCGTAACAGATATCTTCAGCAAAAAACCTAAAACACAACACAATACAATACAAAACAAGTAAACATAAACAAATAAACAAAAATCATTAAAAAAGTAACAAAATATATTTCTAAAACTATAACTAAATTAAACTAATAAAAAAAATAAACCTACATCTAAATAAAATTTAAACTAACTACTAACTAAAAACAAAAACAAAGTACATTTGTGACGAATTCTGTCGCGGCCAAAAACAATCGTGAATTTTGATAACGGACTTGAAGAGAGCAAAAACTAGTTGGGATGTGGGTTCGACCCTTTCGGTCCACACGATCAACTTCCCAGTATGATGGATGTTGAATATTATGATTGGATATTTTAATAATAAATAGCTGGACCCGGCATAACTCCGTTTTGCCCGCAACAGTTGGCCACCAGACATTTCACACGATGGTCGGATTTAGTTTGGTAAAAAAAGCCATTAAATATATTCAAATCTTATTCAACTGATTCATTATGTTTTATTTGGTTTTGCAAATGTAGTTGAATCTAATGTAATGTAAGCTTGAATGAACATTCAAAATTTGAAATTTAATTAACATAGCAAAAACCCGCGTGCGTTGCAGCGCCTTTCAATAAAATAAGATTATGGGGACACAGTCTGCGATAGGAGAAAGCTATAGTGAAAAAAGAACAAATCTGGCAAAATTGAATTTGGGAGATGACCGCCATGGACCAAATGATATATTGAGTATACTATATCGCCTATGGTGTTCTACTTATCATACCGTTTCATTTGATAGGGGTTGTGAAGAAAATATTAATCCGCCCTCTTGACATTGCCGCTATGGACCAAACGATATATTGAGTGTACTATATTGCATATGGTCTTCTACTTATGATACTCTCTCATTTGATACCCATCTCGAAGGGGTTGTGAAGAAAATGGTAATCCGCCCTCTTGAGATGACCGCCATGTACCAAACGATATATTGAGTATACTATATTGCTTATATTGTTCTACTTATCATACTCTTTCATTTGATACCCATTTAGAAGGGGTTGTGAAGAAAATGGTAAACCGCCCTTTTGAGATAGCCGCCATGGACCAAATTATAAATTGAGTATACTATATTGCTTATGGTGTCCCGGGTGTTGTGAAGAAAATGGTAATCCGCCCTCTTGAGATGGCCGCCATGAATCTAAAGACATAGTCTATGGCATTCTTCTTATAATGCCCTTTCATTTGATACCAATGTCGAAGGGGTAGTGAAGAAAATGATCATCCTCCCTCTTGAGTGACCGCCATGGACCAAACGATATATTGAGTATACTATATTGCTTATGGTGTTCTACTTATCATACCATTTCATTTCAAATCCATATCGAGGGGTGTGAAGATAATGGTAATCCAACCTCTGGAGATAGCCGCTATGGACCAAACGATATATTGAGTATACTATATTGCTTATGTGTTCTACTTATCATACTCTCTCATTTGATACCCATCTCGAAGGGGTTGTGGAAAAAATGGTAATCCGCCCGCTTGAGATGATCGCCATGGACCAAACGATATATTGAGTGTACTATATTGCCTATAGTGTTCTACTTATCATACTCTTTCATTTGATATCCATGTCGAAGGTCTTGTGAAGAAAATGGTAATCTGCATTCTTGAGGTGGCCGCTATGGACCAAGCGATATATTGAGTATACTATATTGCTTATATTGTTCTACTTATCATACTCTTTCATTGGATACCCATTTCGAAGGAGTTGGGAAGAAAATGGTCATCTGCTCTCTTGAGATGACTGCCATGGACCAAACGATATATTGAGTATACTATATTGCCTTTGGTGTTCTACTTACCATACCCTTTCATTTGATATCCATGTCGAGGGGTTGTAAAGAACATGGTAATCCGCCCTCTTGAGATGGCTGCTATGGACCAAACGCCTGCTTTTCTGTTGAAATTTTTTTGCTATAAACCTCACGGAGCCCGAGACCTTTCCAACGAATGCAAAACCGTATAAATCGGATCGTGCGTTCTGGAATTATAGCGTCAGGAAGGAAAACCCGACTTATTTTTATATTATAGATGAACAATAGGCAATATAGAATATATGCATAATACTGAGAATTTGTCACAATTGTTTATCAATATTTTAGCTAAAATGTCAAACTTAATGTGCGCACTTACAAGATTAGGATGACGAAAATGTATATAAAATTGATGTATGAATGTTTTTCGGCACCTCAATGAAGTCGATATAGTTTTTAGTGCGCGCGGTATCGTGCAGGTACAAAAATCACTTAAGTCAGTTAAACCAAAAACCCACTGGACCGAATATTATAAAAATATTTTCAGATTATATTGTCGCTAATACACTTCGAACGGCACCTCAAGTAAGTCAACATCTTTTGTGGTTCGGGCCATATCGTGCAGGTACAAAAATCACTTACGCCGCTTAAACAAAAAAACGGCTCGACCGAATTTTATGAAAATCTTTTCAGATCATATTTTGGTTAATACTCTTCGAACGGCACGTCAACTAAGCCGATATCTTTTATAGTTCGCGCGATATCGTGCAGGTACAAAAATCACTTAAGTCATTTAAACCAAAAAACCGCTGGACCGAATATTATAAAAATCTTTTCAGATAATATTGTCGCTAATACGCTTCGAACGGCACCTCAAGTAAGTCAATATCTTTCGTGGTTCGGGCGATATCGTGCAGGTATAAAAATCACTTACGTCGCTCAAACAAAAAAACGGCTGGACCGATTTTCATGAAAATCTTTTCAGATCATATTTCGGTTAATACGCTTCGAACAACACCTCAACGAAGCCGATATCAGTTTTGGTTCGCGCGATATCGTGCAGGAAAAAATGACCACATCCGTACGCACATACACACACACACACATACTTCCTCCCAATTTTTTGCTTAAAATGCTCCTGGGACCTTGAAAGATGAAAATACGTTGAAATTTTCGATTTCAATTTTCGGACCGATTACAATAACTTCCTATACTGGGAAGTTAACAAAGTACCTGCAAAGAGAAAATGATTAAAAATTGACCAACAATAAATATAATAAATCAATCCCTGGAAGTCGCCTGGGCTAAGTGCCTTCAACTAAAAAGGGTCCGAAAAGCAGGGCTCAATATCTAAAATTAAATAAATAAAATAAATAAAATAAACGTTAAAAAATATATAAAAATATTCAAAACTAAATTCTACTTACCCAATTTTATAATGACATGTAGAAATGTCGATTTTCAACAGAAAGCTCAAAAGCTTAAAGCTGGGGTGAGATCAGAATAAAACAATTTGGTATAAAATAAAAGTTATACGACTTTAAACGTGTATAACAGCTTTCTCCCCCCCCAGCTTTAAGCTTTCGATCGGATGCGACTGGGCTATAAAGTTCGAAGCATCAGCACAAAGCTTTTCATTCCGCCCAGTTTTATTAGGGCCGAAACACATCCAAGCCCGCTTTGAACACATCCAAGCCCAAAGCCAGCTGCAAGCATATCCAACCAATGCGTTTAAATGGGATGGAACACATCAAAATTTGTCTCGCAAATTTAGGCCTGGCAATGCAATGCTTTTTTTTGCTTTTGACAGTTGAACTTTGAGGTTGATATTTTGTATGCGAGTTTGTATTGAAAATAATTAAACGAATTAAATACAAAATGTTAGAAAATTTCACAAATAAAATAAATAATAATTAAAAAAGTCAACAAATTTTATTTTATTTAAAATGTTTGAAATTTCACCACATTTACATAATAATAATTAAAAAATAACAATGAAAACAGGCCAAATAATTTTATTTTAAATAATTTTTATATTTTGCACTTTTTACGAACCACAATGCTCGCTTACAAATTTGACAAATGTGATGAGCCGGCCTGATTGTGTTTTGAGTATTCCGCGGACGGCTCTGGAGCTCGCCTCAAGGAAAGCTTCGAGAGATGAGCTTTAAAGCCAGCCTGGATGTGTTTCAGCCCTTAAGATCGCGAAACGAAGACCAGATAGGCATTGACCGTCAAAGTAGGAGACCGGGCGAGACCATCTTTAATTAAAAAAAAAATATTTTAACAAGACAGGCAAAGACCGTCTTTTATTTTTCAGGATTTGACAGGTATTTACCGTCACAGATAATACTTTGGCTGGCATTAGTCGCCAAATTAGGGACTTAGATAACCGACAGGTTTCACCGTCGGTTCGGGGGTTAGATTAGTGGATAATTCTTGTGGTTACCGGTGGTGGAAACATCGTGGGAAAGAAATTTAAGGAAATTTTCCAACAAATATTATGGGAGATTTCAAGAGTATTTTTACCTTGAAATTTCCAATATAATATTTCTAGGATTGATTACTTTTATTCAATAAATTTAATTAAGAGTTTTCAAAGGTGTGGACATACCTTGAACACTCCTAGAACAATTATTCCAAACATCATAAATTGTATGTTTAAAGCACACCATAGTATCTTGTCAAGATATAAAGGCCGTTTTTTTATTGGTGAAGGAAATTTATATTCACGGTTCCAAACACGGGTGATTCTAAAATCACCTTTGAGTGGAACAATTAGTCAAAGCTTTCAGAAGGTTTTCCCTGAATTTAAGGCGCCATAAAAGCAAGGTTGATATTAATTATTTTAAGCAATAGTGGCCAATTTCAAGCTCAATGAGCTATCATTAGAAATTGCAAGAAGCAAATCTTATACGGCGCTATTTGCGGTAAAAAACAACCGTTGCAATTATTGAGTGTTGGCAGCCACGTCTGGGGCCTGTTGCACGAAACTACAAGTGCTTGTACTACAAGCGATTTTTTACAAGTGTAGAAAAATTCTGTTGCACAAAACTACAAGTCTGTTCCTCATCTTACAAGTGTAGAGAGAGAATTTTACAAGTGGGAAATTTCGATTTCCCTAGTTTCTGTTGCACGAAACTACAAGTGTATGTTCAGTTACAGCTAGACTTGTAGAATTTTCAGCAAAATCTTATAGACAAACTGAGATGTGTAAAATTTCTACAAGTCAGTTAATTAGTGTGAGGTTTGAGCCAATCTCTGCAGCTGAAGTTTTTTAAATTAAGTTGAAAATTTGTTTTTATGATGATAGTGATAAAAGTGAAGACGAGTAGTTGTTAGTGATAATTTTAAAGAAAAATTCCGAGTGCCAGAAACAGAGGTCGAAAAACTTGAATATTAGTTTTCATAATAAACTAGCTGGAACCCGTTGCGCCTCGCTGCACCCATCAATGTGGTGGATGGTTACCATTCAGCTCTTTCCGCAGCATTATCCGTTGTACAATATACATATACGCTGGCCATTTTCTAGATGTCCAACCAAATGAACAACAGTTCCATATCTTTTATGAATGGCGAATGAAAGAAATTGCCATACCGCTAGATTATTGCTAACATTACGTCCCATTTAATATTGTGTTATTTTGCCGATCGCATTTGCATTAGCAGCACCAAAAACAGCCATGTCGCTCCCCTTCATTATATATGTATTTGAATATGAATTTGATTGATTCGACGGAATTGCAAAATTCAACATTTATGAGAGCATTTAACGTCTTGGTCAATAATGGCGAATAGAGTACAACCCAACGATTGTCAGCTTCACAATCGTAACCTTCCAAGTTATCTCTTTGCCATTGACCTTAGTCGGTCGACGAAGATACATTGGGTAACCATTGTTCCCGATTACATTTTCAGAAATCAATGCTCTTGAATACCGCTTTGAATATTTCTAACATGCATCATGATTCAGTCCCATCCCATTGTGGATTGCAAGTAAGAACAAATCTGACGACCATATTGATATTGGACATATGCTTTCCGACACACAATGCATCAACGATTTTCCAACGTTCGTTTCGAACTGTATCTATTTTCTTTGCTGAACCTAACTAAAATTGTTAAAGTAACCGCTCGGCTGCGCCAACTTTGATATTTTTTGTTCTTTTTCACATATGCCTTTGTCGAAAACTACTAAATTGGGTCAATAGCAAGATAGGGAAGTATTGTACCTTGTTCAACAAAAATTTTTGCTTAAAAACTAACACATGCACAAATGCCTTATAGATAAAGAAACATTACTCGGCCATAGCCGTTGATATCCCATCTAAAGATAATAAGTTAATCTTGGTGAAGCAAGACCCATGTACCCCGAGAGTATGATAACAAACCGGTTAACCAAGTGTTAAATATTGACCCGTGTACGCCAGCCTAATGAGAGTAACATGTAAACGCACTCTAACGTTACTACTGTTACGTTTCGGTTAATGCATTTATAATTTGACACCACTATCGCTGCTACAATCCTTTTTTAGAACGATTTTACTTTTTTTTATTTCATTTAATAAAACAAACCGATTTCACGTACAAATCATATCAATTAAATGCGAAGAAAAAATTTCCAATAAGGATATCGACAATTCTTTTTCAAGCGCCATTACAAAAATACCAACAGACATAATCATGAAAACTATATACATAAACCTTGCTATTGAGGTCTTCTAACATAAACCACACTCAATCAGTCATTTCATACAGCCAATTTTTCAAACATCGATTACATACAAAACAATGATTCATTTTTATATATATAGATTAAACTCCGTGACTAATAGAGCCAATCCCTTTCTGTAAAACCGAAATTGTTAATAGCACCACGCTGGTTCGGAACGGGTGTACAATGTGCGTAGTCGGACGCTAACTGAAATACTTCTTTGCATTTCTCGTTTTTAGGAATTTTAGTAAGCTCGTTACTAAAAGCACCAAACAAAACTTCTTTATTCTCCTTTAGTTTGCAAAGAAAACTTTTTTCTTTAAAAGCCATCTGTTAACGACTGGATGGCTTTATCCAGCCGTGAGTCTAGAGTGAATGCGCCTTAGCCTCAAAGATTTGGGATGCAGTGGCTCTTCAACCACTACACCAGGTCAATATTTGCGCATGGAGTTTATTAATTGCATCAGCTCTTGAACTACTACAAAATATGCTGAGTGCAATGGCTCTTAAACCACTTCACCAATTCTAATACCTTACAAAAGAAACTCCCAAAGTTATTATTGTGAATTGCAGCAGCTCTTAAACTGCTACAAAACTGTAAGAACAGTAATTCAAACTAACTCTTTGACGTGTGTCGACCAAGTGCCATTTATTTACTTAAATCTTAATATATATCTACAATTTTCATAATGCAGTGGGTTGGGAAAAGCGGCCATCTTGAAAAAAAGGAAGAGTTTGTTAATATAAAATAGCTCGTTTACATGAAATGATTGCTGGAAAGGATCAATGGCTAAGATGTGGAGAATTAATTATGTATCTACAAAAACGGCACTGCGGCCTTAATCGATCGCCTCTTTCGTCTCAATATCGAGTGTGAATGGGCGCGGTCGAGACATTTTAAGTTAGTTAACGCGCATTACCCAAAAACTCTTTGAGCCAAATCAACTTACTTACAGAGCTCGTTGATGGCTTATTTTGTAGATAAAAACATCCACATCTTTGCCATTGATCATTTTCAGCTATCACTGCATGCAAACGAGTTATTTAATCTAATCAAGTTCTCTCTTTGAAGGTGGCGGCTATTTCTAACCCAATGCGACCCCACACACTTGATTTTTCATTGTCTGATGTACCTGAGCAAATGCAAATTTTTGTACCTCGTAAAATGAATTTTCATTTACTAATTTCACTGCACTAAAAAAATGTTAGCACCCAAAATAACGCGAAAACATTTACGTTACTATGGAATCCAATTCAACACTTGTAAAATTTATTCCACATATTTAGGGAAATTTCTATAATCCTACAAGTGTAGAAAAGTTATTCGTGCAACCAAAATTTGGTGGACTTGTATTACAAGTATTATTTTACAGGCACTTGTAGACTTGTAGGCTTGTAGTTTCGTGCAACAGGCCCCTGGTATAATCCGGCGTAATTAAAATTAGTTAAATTTAAGCGACCTTCAGTCGACTAATGAACTTCAGTCATATTGATATTAAAATTAAGTATTTAAAAAAATAGATTTAATTAGTTCTTATACTATTTAGGAGAAATTATATTTGAATTTTAAACCACTCCTGCATTTTTATCAGAGACCTATCCTTTTACAGCATTTTTAAGGATTTGAAAGTAATAATTAAAAATTTTATTATTTTCGGCGTCTCGCGCCGAAACAACTACTTTTGGTCGCCATTTTGAAGCCGCTATCTTGTTTATGGACAAATAAATACTAAATTCGTGATCAGCGACCCCAAAAACCCCCGTATACCGAATTTCAAATTAATTGGTTGATGTTAAAGACTTTTGGCAAGCTTTTTGGCCTTTTGCCCCACTGTGCGACGAGTGCATGCTTTTAAGAAAAGTATTCAACCAGATTATATTAATTCGGATTACGAGAACTTTCATTGATCATGCTCATAGATATTTTTCAAGATATTTTTTCTCAACAGATATTTATTGCAACTGTTGATCCATGGATCAACGGTCACCAGAACATTGCACCATCAATCGATCAACGGTCACCCGAACATTGCACCAGCAACCGTCAGCAACTCGTGGCTCCGGTACATGCGACATCAAGGTATTTAACCTCAATTAACCATAGGCCGGAAACCACCTGCATGCCAACAACTGCCAAGGCCAGGAGTTCAACCCCCAACCAGCCACGGGCCCGAAATTATCTGCAAACATTGCACTAAGTGAGGTCCCTGGTAATGAGGTGATTATCGATCATCGGCTAGTCCATCATTTACCATCGCGGTGCTCGGTCGTCGTAATTATAATTAAATCAAATAATTAATTAAATTCAGTTTGTGCTGTTTAGTATCAAAAATTAATATTTGTTAAATAAAGTTATAGTAATAATCTGTGCGTTTATTATTAAAATAAACATTTGGTCCTTCGAGCCGGATCTGATTTGATAATTGTGAAATTCGTTTGTTTTTTGTATCCCGTTTCATTTAAACACCAGTTGATTCCCGTACACCAAGTTCACCGTGAAGTGTTAAAATTAGATCCGTGGATTTTATTAATTGTGCGTCAAGTTACTGTGCCTGTCATTTACATAGTGAAGTGAGAATCAGCACCGAGTCGTTTTCACCATATCGACAACCCCAGACCACTATATCAGCAGGTCTAGCCATAATACCAGACCATTCCAGCTATTGTTCACCTAGAAACCGACCAACGACCGCAGTTTCAACTCTAATTCATCACCGAATAGACGACCAGCATCTATACCACCATCCGTATATCACCCAGTAAGTCAAAAAAATTTAATTTAATCTGAATTTATACCTCAATCCCTCACCCCACGAGAATACACCCCTACTCTACATTTACCCAGTAATTTGTTTACCTATCGATTATTATTCCCATTCACGACTTAAAAAGCTCATCATCGTCGAGCTCAGGCCGAGCTCAAGTTACTTAAAATTTACAACTAACTGAAAAGATCACCGTGTCGCAGGTTATCAACCTGTGCGCAATTATATGTAAAGACCGAACTGAAAGCGCGACGACCTCTGTTATATTGTGCTAAGTTAGCATATTACCCCCCACAATCGTCGAAACATTAAAACAACCAAATGGATCAACTAATAAAGTCCCAAGAATTATATGAGTATGAACTGGAAAGGTTCATGACAAATTTGAGAAAAACTCCGAAAGATAGACGGAAGGTATCCTACTTAAGGAAAAGGGCGGAATTGCTAGATAACCTTTGGGCGAGCTGTCAAGCTAAGGACAGGGAAATGCTTGCTCTGTTTCACCCTGAGACTCATGCGAACTTACCCTATTTTCAATTAGATAAATTTAGTGCTCTTGAAGAAATGTATTTGGAAGCCCACCAGATCATTTCTGAATTTTTACCACAGACCACGGCAACCACTTCGTCAGCGTCAGATGACCAGCGAAATGTCACAGCATGTACAGCGGTGCATGACTCAAATGAAGTTCCACTACCGCGAATGAACATTCCGAAGTTCACGGGGGGATATCAAGATTGGGTCACCTTTAGAGGGATATTTGAAAGTCTTATTCACAATAATAGAAAGCTATCTAAGGTGCAAAAGCTGCATTATTTGATGGCAAATGTGAGTGGTGAAGCTTTGCAATTAATTAAGCATTTACATACAACAGAAGCCAACTATGCACCAGCGTGGGATTTATTGTAAAAACGATGTCAGGATGAGCGCGCCTTAACCACTTTTCACATTCAAGCACTGCTCTCATTACCGAATCAAAGAACGGAAACAGCAGCTGGACTAAAACGCTTCGTTGACTCAATTAACGAGTCATTAGAAATTTTGAAAAGATTAGAATTAGAAGTACAATCGTGGGATCCCTTATTAATCGAAATCTTCACGGAAAAATTATGCAAAGATACAATAGAACACTGGGAGTTCACCCTTAATCATAGGACTATACCATCAAGACGACCTACATTAGTTGAATTTACTGATTTCCTTGAAGCAAGGTTTAAAAGTTTAGAGGCCATCACTAGAACAAGGTGTCAACTCCCTCGCAAGGAAAATACTAAAGGGCATATCACTCACGCGTTCACTACATCGGCTTCATCGATGTGTCCAGTATGTAACCATGATCATCGCCTTAGACAATGTACCAAATTCCTTGGTATGACGCCGAAAGGGCGATACGAGTTCATAAAAACCAACTCCCGATGTATAAATTGCTTGTCAAAATCTCATGAACTCAATGTGTGTCCTAATCCGATGAACTGTCAAACATGCGGAAAAAGACACAATTCTCTACTCCATTTTGACCAACCAAAATCACCTAGTAACCGCAACAGAACTAAGAATTTGCGTCAGCCCCGTCAACATAATCAATACCACAGTCACCATGGTGCTTCTACACAATTAGTGAAGAAATCCACTCAAGAATACGAAGATGGTACTTATCAAGGCCCATCTCACCCCCAGAGTTCGGATTTAGTACAACTAACACCAAATAATGTCCACGAGACGTCATATGTAAAATCCTATCTGACAAACAATAAGCAATTGCACACAACCCTATTGGCAACGGCATTAATCGATATCGAGACTCACCACGCAGGTAAACAAACCTTGAGAGTGTTAATAGACCCAGGTTCTCAAGTCTCATTCATCACCGAGGAGGCTGTCCAACGTTTACGTTTGCGTAAAGAGACGGTTTCCGTAACGGTAAACGGCATAGGCGACTTACAATGTGGAATGTCTCGTAATGCGGTGACTTGTTTAGTTCAATCTCGATCCGACCCATCGTTTAAGCAACTTGTGGAAGCTTATGTCTTCCCGAAAGTCAGTGGAATCTTGCCAAGTAAACCAATTGACCACCGAGTGCTACCATACCTTAAAAATCTTCCATTGGCCGATCCTAATTATATGAAACCGAGTCAGGTAGATATGCTTGTAGGTGCTGACGTTTACAGTGACATCATTTTGAATGGGCTCATCAAAGGTCCCAAGGGATATCCAATAGCGTTAAAAACTGCATTGGGCTGGATCATAAGTGGCAAAATGCCTGACGTCAATACCCATACTTACACCACTCCAAAGATCACGCTAGTATGCACCACCGCAGACTCCGTGAGTCTGGAAAATACGATAAAGCGATTCTGGGAACTCGAAGATATTCCAGCTCACAGTTCTGAACCTAACCATGACGAATGTGAAAAAATCTACGCCGAATCATATTATCGAGATCCAACTGGTCGCTATGTAGTACCATTAACCTTCCAAAATAATAAGCGGCCTGATTTAGGATACTCAAGAAATGCGGCACTAAAACGTTTACTCCAGTTGGAAAACAAATTTCAGAAAAATCCCAAATTAGCTGAAGATTATAAGACCTTTATGAAGGAGTATCTAACCCTTGGACATATGGAGAAGATCTCCTCAGCCGAACATGAGCGAGATAATTTCCCTGAATATGTTTTACCGCACCATGCAGTGATAAAAGATTCTAGCACCACCACTAAATTGCGAGTGGTGTTCGATGCGTCCCGGAAAACCACCAATGGACTGTCATTAAATGATACCCTGCTACCCGGACCGGCGCTGCAGAAGGATTTGTGCCTCATCTTACTCCGTTGGAGGAAATTCAAAATCGCTTTTACTGCTGATATTGAGAAGATGTATCGGCAAATATATATCCGACCAGATCAACGCAAATACCAAAAAATATTATGGAGAGAAAATGTGACCCAACCGATAGAGACTTATAGATTACTCACTGTTACCTATGGAACTTCGTGTGCACCTTTCTTGGCCCTTAGAACTTTGCAACAACTCGCTAATGATGAAAAGAAGCGTTTTCCTGCAGCCTCAAAGATATTATTATCCGACTTTTACGTGGATGATTTAATGTCGGGTACAAACACGCTCGAGGAAGCAATAGTACTACAAGAGCAACTTCGACAACTCCTACAGTCAGGGGGATTCAAATTACGTAAATGGGTCTGCAATTCAGAACAATTATTAGAACATGTCCCCCCCAAGGATCGCGAAATTTCTACACCTTTTCCTATAGAATTCACTGAAACTGTGAAAACATTAGGTACCCATTGGAATCCATCGAGTGACAGTTTTGAATTTAAAGTGTCGCTTAAGGAATCTCAGACTCCTGTTACCAAGCGGATTCTTTTATCTGAGGCCGCTAAATTGTTTGATCCCTTAGGATGGCTAGCTCCCACTGTTATTTTAGCAAAAATAATGTTTCAGCGGTTATGGATGGAAGGTGTAACATGGGATGAGGTACTTCCAGACCATTTGCAGACGAAGTGGTGTGAGTTTCGGCAGAATCTACCTCAATTGGAGCTTATAAAAATACCCAGATGGATTCAATTAATCGACACTGAAACCACCTATGAACTACACGCTTTCTGTGATGCATCTACGGTCGCTTATGCTGCAGTAGTCTATGTAAGATGTGTATCCCCAAAGGGTGATGTCACTATCTCCCTTTTAGCCGCCAAAACTAAGGTTGCTCCCACACGTCAAGTTAGTATACCACGTTTAGAATTATGTGGCGCCGTGTTATTAACTAAATTAATCACGCATGTAAAAGGGGCTATTCCAGCAGAAATGTACCAAATATATGGTTGGACTGATTCACGAAATGTTCTTGCTTGGATCAAGGGTCATCCACGCCAATGGCAAACCTTCGTTGGGAACCGAGTGAGCTACATACAAGAACGATTAGATACCAGTCGGTGGAGATATGTGAAATCAGTTGATAATCCAGCCGACTGCGCTTCACGAGGTGTCGCCCCAGGTGAATTAAAAGATCACCCACTGTGGTGGACTGGACCTTCCTGGCTACAACAAGATGAAACTCGGTGGCCTAAAATTGAAGAAGTCTCTAAGTATACTGACCTAGAAGTTAAAAAAGTTGTCCTAAGCATTACTAAGGGAACGGAACTACAGCTAGACTTAATGACTCGCTATTCAACCCTAGATCAACTCGTTAGAGTAACTGCCTACTGCAGAAGATTTTACATTAATCTCAAAACTGCTCCACCCAATCGAAAATTTGATCAATTGTCATTGGAGGAGATCAATGATGCAAAATTATGTCTAGAGCGATTAGTCCAACGAACTCATTTCACTATCGAAGTAGAACATTTAGAAAAATCTCAACCAGTTCCCAAGAATAGCAAACTATATAGCCTTAATCCAACAATAGATCAGTCAGGCTTATTAAGAGTCGGTGGTCGTCTACGTAATGCAGAAATTCCTGCAGATCAAAAATTCCCAATAGTATTACCGGAACACAGCAAATTTACAGAACTTGTCATTAATAAATGTCATCAAGAAACTTTACATGGAGGCACGCAACTGACTCTTAATCTTATACGCAAAAAATATTGGATTCTAAATGGTCGAAATCGAATCCGTCACCAATTACATGGGTGTGTCACGTGCTTCCGATACAAGACTTCAACGCAAACCCAGCTCATGGGCGACCTTCCCGCACCTCGTGTACGACAACACCGTCCATTTTTGCATACGGGGGTGGACTTCACTGGCCATATTACTATCAGAGAATCAAAATGCAGAGGTCGGCCAAAAACCAGCAAGTGTATTCGTATGTTTATCCACCAAGGCCATACATCTTGAGCTGGTTAGTGAACTCACCACGGAAGCGTTTTTGGCTGCATTTCGAAGATTCGTTAGTCGTAGGGGATTATGCAGTGATATGTATAGTGATTGCGGGACAAATTTCATCGGAGCTAACCAACAACTTATACAAGCTCGTCTTAAATGCGAATATGGATTATCACCTAACGTGATCACCACATTATCTACCAAGGGTGTTAAGTGGCATTTCATCCCACCTGCCGCACCTCATTTTGGAGGATTGTGGGAGGCGGGCGTGAAATCAGTGAAATATCATTTTAAACGAATAATAGGAAATTCGCTACTCACCTACGAAGAAATTAGCACGCTGTTAGCACAAATTGAGGCATGTTTGAACTCTCGCCCATTGTGTCCAATTAGTAACGATCTTAATGATTTGCAAGCATTAACCCCAGGACATTTTCTAGTTGGGGATGCACTACTTACACCGCCAGAACCAAATCTGCTCGATAATAAATTAAGTACCCTGAGCAGGTGGAAATTATTACAAAGATTACTTCAAGACTTTTGGAAGAGATGGGTCGATGAATATCTTCCAAGACTACAGGCCCGATCAAAGTGGGCAGAGCGTGCCCCTGGCGTCAAAAAGATCATTTAGTGTTAATTAAGGACGAAAGACTACCTCCTGCACGATGGCTCTTAGAGCGTGTCATCGAAGTACACCCCGGAGCAGATGGGCTAACTCGAGCAGTTACCATAAGATGTAAGGACAGCATCCTGCAACGTCCAATCACCAAAATCTGCTTATTGCCCATTATTGATAACCAAATGTCGTAGCACATTTACCAGTTAATTTTATATTTATGTAAGCAACCCTACACACCTTTCGAATCATTATAAATCATCATTATAGCTAAACATACCTTTAGATCACCACCACTAACCACACAAGTAAATTCCAACATTAACTGTACCTCTAAACTACACCTTATAGATTACGAAATTGACCAGTACTCAACCTTGTTAGCAATGAACATCAGCTGTGGAGTTTTGCAACTAGCCATCGTGACAAGTGTGGCCGCAATAATTGCGTATGATTGTGGTCACGAAAGAATCAATTTAACGTCAATTTCAATGCTCTCAGTTGGACCCTGCACCATTGAAAAACAAGAGCTCAAACAAACACAGCAAGATATTCAACTACTCCAGATAAGTGAAGCTGCATCCATACAAATATATCAATGCAAAATCAATATCATCCAATCAGTACACCATTGTGGAATGTTTAGCCACCTTTCGCTAGTACCCGGTGGCTTGAGTAGCTTCATAGAAGAAATTTCTCGAGAAGACTGCATGCAAATCCACCACCACCATACATTTAAGCTTCCGAACGGTCGTATCATAGCTAACTTAAAGTCAAATGCGTCAACAACCCACACTGAAATCATTGCAGGATCGGTCGATAATAGTGGAAACTGTCAAGGAGCTCAATATACTTCAGGAGCCAACTCTTGGAACAACGTTATTGTCACCCACGTCCTGGAATTCACGATAACAGACTACCAAAGCGTCGTTCGTTTGGAAGATAATATGGTGGTCTTACGAAGCAACGTTTTATGCCCGTACCTAACTGGAAAATGCACTGATCCTGATTACGGAGTCAGTTTCTGGGATTTAATTCCAGATAATTCCTGTGAAAATCTAAATTATGATGTATTGTGGCAAGGACTCGCCACAAAGATCGATACAATCACACCACACGGTGAGCAAGCCGTATTTAGTACGGTCTACTCAGTTACGTCAGGTGAAATCATATTTGCTTTGGAGGTTAAGAAGGCCGTATCAGTATGCAGATTTGATGGATATCAAACAGAACACCCGCGACTTGTGATCGTACCTCGTGCCTCTAAAGAATATTGGTTCACAAAAAGGGCTATTGATGTGCATAATCTAGATCTTTTTACGTATGTTAACTCGAAATTCGTATATACTGAACGTCACATAAAAAGTCAAGTAGAAAACCTATATTATAATCTGTTACTGAAAAAATGTGAACTCGAACGTGAAACGCTACATACACAATTAATTATAGCTCCACACCATCCTGCAGAATTCGCCTTAATGTATACCAAGGAACCAGGCCATGTTGCCGTCCCACGTGGAGAACTCATATACTTAGTCAAATGCCAACCAGTCGAAGTGACTGTTAGAAAAACCGATAGATGTTATTTAGAACTTCCCACGACATTTAACAACAAAAGTTATTTCATAGCACCAATTACACGCCTCATGCTTAACCATGGTACAGAGATTCCCTGTTCTGACCTATTGAGCCCAGGATATAATATAAATAGTCAATGGTACGGATTTAATCCCAGATTACACCGAATGAAGAATCCACTTGAACTTATACCTTCCACGAAGACTGATTGGAAATATGAAGATCCAGGAGAAATCATACAAGCAGGCCTGTACTCAAGCTCGTCACTCGATAATTTACGCCATCAGATAATGTATCCTTCTGAACGCAGAGCCGTGGAAAATATAGTCACTCGGAGCATAATGGGTCATGATACAGATCATCAGAATTTGGAAACAACCAATTTATTTTCCGCCACTGGTTGGAACATGATTGAAGACCTTCTGCGTACTCGATTGTGGGGTATTCTCAGCGGACTCGGACAGACATGTTCGATCATACTGGCCATGTATGTGATAATCAAATTAGTCAAGTTCGTGGTCGATCTAATTATCAATGTACGAGCTCTAAGATCACTTTATGGCTGGAGCTGGAGATTAACTGCTGCAACATGGAACTCCGCAACAAACCATATCCTCCGAAATCACCATACCACCGGAGAGGCCGTACTGCAAGAAGTCGTAACTAATATCCCAACGACAGCTAGACCTGCAGCCATATCGCATGAGCAGGACCCCACTACATCTAATGGAGCCCCTACTCCTACAAGTCGACTGGCCTCACTATATCGGAACCTCAATTAAATCAATTAAAGTCTCTCCCCGTTCACCCTCCCATATCTATCCTTACCATATTCCTTAATCACCTTCCTCTTTCCGTTTATTTAGTATCGTTACAGGATCACCTCAGGCGAGTCGAGGCGCCTCAAAACCTCTCGTTCCAGAGCTACCAATTCACCAGTTACGGAGTAAATGCCATTGGTGTTATTCGGTATCATTTTCAACGTCATCATCATGGTTGAACCTCTATTGGTTCAAGGAGGGCAGAATGTTGATCCATGGATCAACGGTCACCAGAACATTGCACCATCAATCGATCAACGGTCACCCGAACATTGCACCAGCAACCGTCAGCAACTCGTGGCTCCGGTACATGCGACATCAAGGTATTTAACCTCAATTAACCATAGGCCGGAAACCACCTGCATGCCAACAACTGCCAAGGCCAGGAGTTCAACCCCCAACCAGCCACGGGCCCGAAATTATCTGCAAACATTGCACTAAGTGAGGTCCCTGGTAATGAGGTGATCGATCACCGGCTAGTCCATCATTTACCATCGCGGTGCTCGGTCGTCGTAATTATAAGTAAATCCAGTAATTAATTAAATTCAGTTTGTGTTTGTTTATTATCAAAATTTCATTGTTGTTAAATAAAGTTATTGTAATAATCTGTGCGTTTATTATTAAAATAAACAGCAACCATATTTGCTCCCAGTTTATTGCTGACGTTCATTGACGGAGCCGTAGAGAACGCAAAATCTCTTGAACATCATCTTAAGGTACTTTAAAATTTCTATTTGGTACTTACACATTTTACAATCCGTGATTGTAATCGTGAAAGGATTGAAAGCTAAAGAACTTCACTACCCTTTTTCAAATACCTTATTCCCAATGTACGTGCTGTAAGTTCCATTTCCATTTTAACACTAATCAGAACTTGTTGAACTTATCAAGAGCATCTACTTCGATTTTCTTACTTTAAGAAGGGGATTAACTTTCAATCCGTTTACAAGGGCACATACAAGTGAATTACTCTATTCAAGGATGTCTTATTTCTCTCCATGCGCTGAGAATTTTCAGCCAAGGTAACTGATACTTGGGTTGTGATAAACTGAAGCGAATTCAATACCCATTGAAATGTTAAACCTGCTAATTCGGCAAAATCAACTCCACTTTCGCTACAGTGGCGTTAGACTCCTTTTTTTATTGTATATTTGAAAGTGGCCTTGGTCTTAGCGATGGGGATTTTTGTAAGAAGATGAGATTTTAGCGAAGGATGTAAGAAAGGAACTTTAAAAAGGAAAGATCTAAAGATTTTTATTATTTTTTATATATCGTCGGTCTAGAACCAGAACAACGTATGTCCAAAAAAAAATAATTACTTTTTTGAATTTTCTGGTTGTAGAAGAGTTACTTTATCCGTCTTTATATAAATTCGGCCATAACATTTTATAATAGTAGTAGTTTCCATTTTATCGTATCTCCATTTCACATAACGATAATGCATAAAATTCACCTTTTAATAGCTCTCCTGTAAAATTTCAAAATTGGTGGTTACGTTCTTCTGGTTCTAGACCGACGATATGTACTATATATCTAAAATAAAAAAAGAAAATAGGTCTTCTAGCTGTTACGTATTTTATAAATATACTTGAACATATAAATTTTTATTTGAGGACTGTTAATGTAATGGAAATATTGTTTCTAACTGTAGTGGAGGTTATCAATATATTGACATTTTATCCTAATGGACGTTTAAATAACTATGATTCCTTTTTATCAGTATAAGGCTACGTTCAGACGGCGACTATTCGATTCGAGATTTTCACGTATACGGTTTTATCGAACACGACACGGTTTTCAAGCGGGATTATTCGATTTGATATTTTCACGTAAAATTGGTTTTACCCACGACAGCCCAGTCGTCATTATCCATCGAATTAAGTCTTTTCTTACCTTTATTAACGTCATAAATAACTCGATTGATAATAGGAAATTATCAGATTTGGGAAAATTTAGTTCATGTGAACGGCGCAATATAAAACTAAACGCCACTTTTTTTTATGTGATAGACTAGAGGCTTAGGGAAAGCCCCTTTGTACTGTTCGACAATCTATTTTTTTTTCGTATACAATGTCGAACAGCAGCTCTAGCCGGAAGATAGAGA
The DNA here is from genome assembly GCA_949987705.1 of Thereva unica. Classification (NCBI taxonomy): domain Eukaryota; kingdom Metazoa; phylum Arthropoda; class Insecta; order Diptera; family Therevidae; genus Thereva; species Thereva unica. The sequence goes on along the minus strand of CATLJY010000321.1, from coordinate 2,331 downwards.
GTAGAAAGAGAGAGAGAGAGAAGTAGGAAGGAGCTGCCACACATTAGATAAAATACATTCGAGATTTATCGTATCTTAGTGACAAGTGCGTAAGTTATACGGGAAAACAAATTTCACGAATACGGAATTTTATCGCATGGGCCCACCCAAAAATCACCGCCTGAACGTAACCTTATTAATTCATTATACAGATAATTTTAATTGGGACCCTGCATGAAAATTGTTACGAGCGATTGCATGGAAATACCTTTTTCTCTTCAAGCCTATTTGAACTGAGGAGGTAATCTTATTAACCAAAATTTTCAGTGGCAGTGTGATATGTGTATTGTTAGGTCGCCAGCCAACAGTTACACAGGGGGACTAACACGCTGCTTTGTGCTCCGTGCCGGAACTGTGCTACACTGTTGGAAGTTCTACTACACCCTCCACGTGGGGCGACTGGAAACAGACTCCTGGCATGGTCATGTCTCTACCAGGAGTGCTGGCTAATGGTAGTCGGGCGGAGAGAAGAACACTCTTTAAAAAATCACCCCAGTCTAAGGTGCAACAGGATATGCCGAGAGAATCGTGGCCAAGGGAGTGCTTGGTCTCTAATATCCGAACTCTGGATACCTGGCGTCATCCAGTTTCAATTAGGCTTCCCATAGTATATGGGCTCGCTATGGGTGACCTACTTTCCCGAGTACTCGTCGGACCATACATGGAATCTAAGAAAAACAAAAGGTATGAGCTCGATGCAGCTCCGACAGCATCATCCTCGTCAATTGTGACGATGGCCTGATCTCAAGTGTCTTTAGGGACACAAGAGATAGCAATTGCCCAACTAGCGGAGCCATTGGGCCCGCTAGCTGTGAATCAATTGCTTTAACGAGCGGAGCCATTGGGCACGCAAGTTTAAAACCATCAACCTCGACCAGTTGAGCCATTGGGCACACCGGTTCTACAGATGGGTCGTCAGTCGCTGAAGATGAGTCTTTAGACGCAGAATCCGTCTGCAGCGCAGACTCAGTCAGTGTGTGTTCGGTCATTTCCGGAGCTACCACCATTGGCCGAGACTTGGATAAGATGGAGCTTGACAAACCCAGGTTTGTCAAACTCTCCAACCGGAAGAGGAAATGCTTCCAAGAAGCACTGGCAAAAGGCCTCTATAGGGATATGGCCCTGGAAAAAGCTTTAACAAAGCCCTCCAAAAAACTGAGCTGAAGAGAGTTTGCTCAGAGGAGGAAACTCCGGAACGTCCGGAACAGAAGAGGACCTTTAGCCAGGTGGTAAGCAGTGTCAAGTTTGGCCTCATCTCGACAGACATGGTCAACTGCCCCCTGACACCTGAGCAAATGGCACAGTTGCAGGAGTCGATCATTGACGTCGTTATTGAAAAAGCGGGCGGTGAAGTCAAGCCGTCTTTCGAGGGGAGCTTCCCAAGAAGAGGCTGGCTGCTGTTAGTCTGCTCAAACCCTGAAACAGCAGAATGGGTGAGGAATAACGTCTCCTTCATTAAGAGCAAAAGTGCTCTTAATATTACTCTGGTGGAAGAGGGTAATTTCCCTCAAACTCATGTCATTCGTGGCTATTTCCCCCAGAATGGTACCTTAAGCAACGAGAAAGTGCTACTATCGCTGCACAAAACTCGGTTCCCGCTGACAAATGGAAAGTGGTCCAGAGGCGGGTAAATGATAACACCCTTCACTTGGTCATGGTAGTGGATACCGCTTCCATGGCTAAGTTAATTAGTCTTAAGGGGAAAATCACCTATCGATTTTCTCATACCAGGCTAATTCTTAAGGATAAAGATCCTTCAAAGAAGCAGCCACAAGGACAGGGTTCGTCCTGTGAGACTCAGACCAAAGGGTCTGAAATGGCACCTCCCAATGCTTCTGTTGTCACCGAGGACTGCAGTAATGCCGTGGCCATAGGGCCATCTGACGGTGGAGCTGCTCTCGCAACGACTCCAGGTCCATCTGGCGTTGTTCCAAATCCGGCCCCCGCATCTGCAGCATGCGCCAGAGAGCCTGTAGCAGAGCAAACTGCTGGGCGGAAAAAGAACACACCTGCCAAACCTGGAGTCGGAGCACGGGGCAAATCAGCACTCCCCAAGGGCAAAGACGGTAGGACAAAGGGTCCTAGACAAGCCAAGAAGACCGGGCTTGTCAAACGCTCCTTGGAGAAAAAATGAACGCCATTAGGGCGTTCTTACGCGAGACTTACGCGGAGAGCCATCTTACCCTTGCTCTTATTCAGGAGCCTTGGGTAACTGATGGTAAAGTCAGAGGACTGACCACTTTCTCAAGTAAACTAGTATATGATCGGAGATGCGGGGCGCCTTCATGAGCA